>PVHP010008131.1:0-54292 GCA_004024765.1 Zapus hudsonius | reverse complement strand
TCTGAGTCCGATTCCTCAACATCCTTTTAAACAGCTGGACACACAGGTCTGTAACCTCAGGCCTGAGGGAAGCGGAGACCAGAGAGTCACTGAGGTGTGTGGAAACACTAGGCTCTGGCATTAGCAGTGAGAGACTCCCTCAAGGAAACCTATGGCTGAGCGGTGCATGGGGGACACTCAGGGTTCTCCTTTAACCACCATACACAGGTGCATGGGTGCAGCAACTGCATACAGAGAGAGAGAGAGAGAGAGAGAGAGAGAGAGAGAGAGAGAGAGAGAGAGAGAGAGCGCATCACACATACTATTCACACACATGCAGAAAGAAGCTTTCCCACTTCTATACCTCAGGCCACACTCTTCTCTGGAGCATTCTCTCCTTTCCCTTTGAGCCCCCAGATCCCATGCAGCCTTCAAGCTCAGTTCCATAGCCACTGGCTTCATGAAAAAGTTTATGATATCTTTTCATCTTCCTTGATGCAACTAATAAATCCAGCCTCTGTTAAATGAAAGTCCCTTTTTGATACTTCTCTCATCTTTTATGCATAGTCATAATTATCCTTCTTAGTGGCTCCATGTTGCAGAAAACCTTAACAAGCATTACCTTGTGAAACTGCTATGCAACCTAGAGCTTCCAACAGGATCTAGCTTGGTAGAGAAAGTCCTGTCAGTTTTAAAAAATAAAAATGGAGTTGTTTTTCACTTTAGGATAAAGTGAGGACAATCAGTATACTTAGGTCTATTGCATTTTAAAAACTGTATACACAATGTAGAATATAGGCTACATTTGTTTCATTCTCCCTTTCTCAACAATTAATATTTAAATTTTTCTTTCCCACAAGTGAAAGGGAAACAACAGCTTTACAACCTGACGGTTAAGAGCAGTCTTTCTAGCAATTGAATTCTTCCTCCAATTGTTAGCTGCAAAACCTTGAATCGGTTATTTAAACGCCTGTGCCTTGCTTTTCTGATCTACAAGTTGGAGCTGATGATAATGTCTCACAACCTCATGGGGTTGCTACGAGGATCAAATAAGTTAGTATCTGTAATGGGGCCAGGACTAGCCTGGCACATAGTGTTCATTAAAGATTGATCTGAAGCCTAGAGGCTCTATAGAAAGGCGTGCACTTAGAAAATGTCCCAGAGAAGAAATGGTACATGCAACCCGGGCTGAAGAACTTCTAAGTGCCAACGGCTAGTCCTGACTCCATTTCAAATATCCAGGTACTTGATCCTCATCGAAGTTGGCTCCAGAGTTGCCGCCATGCTGCCCCCAGCACTGGGCTCTGCCTGGCGCTTTGCTTCTTCCCCTTCGTGAGCTGCCTGTTTCCACCCTGCCTGTTGTCTCTGGGGAGCCCTTCATTTCTTCACCACTTGCAGACAAATCCTCATCTTGGATGCAGCTTCTAGCCAATCCAATGTTAAAAGCATCTCCCCAAATAGACACCAAAGGCTACGATTGAGCAGCTTGGTGTATTCAAAGAGTCACTTCCACGTCGCCTCAGTTTTTTAGTCATTGAAAGGACTGCTTTTTGTAAAGTGAGGATGATTTCTGAAATAGAAGCCGTCCTAGAATAGCCAACAGGATGATGGTGGTGAAGGCAAAGATAAACATTTCTGTTGGAAACATCGCTAAGTTCCTTAAATGCATTATTGCATTTAACCATCCAAGGCATCTTCTGAAAGCACGGCTATTCATGGACTGCTTCCACCCTAATGACCATCAACCCCAGGCTCATCACTCCAAATCTACTTATCTTTTAATCATTGTATTTTTAGCTTCCATTTTGATGCCTAACAAAACCTCAAGTCTGCTATGGTCCTATCTGAATTCTTCACTCATTCTTTACCTCATCAGTCCCAGACCTCTGCTCCTCTCATACCCTGTTTGCTAATAGCCCCCCCTTTTTTGACTCAGCCTCTCGCTACCAGCTGAGCCAAGTTAAAACTTGCTGGCTTTCTCGGTGGCCAAGTCTCTTTGTCCAAACCTCACGCATCCTTTCTATTCCCTCAACAACCATCTAGAAGATTTGACCCTCATCTTGTATTTGAATGCTGAGGCCAAAGCACACAACTGGTTGAGGTCAGGATCAGAATTGGCACTTAGATCCATCTGGATTCAAAGTCCATGCACTCTGTTAGCAAAAGACTTCTGAGATACCGTTAGATTTCTTAATAATTAAAAAAAGGTCTTCAATAATTCAGTAATGGCACATGAAATGACTGCACTCCTGAGGAGCAATTCCCTTCTCAATGTTCTTTCAGCCCTTTTGCAAAGGTAGTAACCCTCCCATTTGGTACAAGAACACCACTGGCATCTTCCTAGCACTTGCTAATCTTCTTTTGCAACAAAAAGAGAGCATGCCACAGGCGCAGGATTTGGGCAGGCAATAAAATTGAGCTGAAATTGTTTTGTTTTCATGGTTACCTTCTATTTATGGCCAAGTTACACTGATTTTCCACATGGGGTAACGACAGTGATATAAATTTTTCTTTAAAAATAAATGTATTTCAGTTTTAAAAGTGAGTCAATAATCTAGGAAATCCTAATACGCCTACTACTCAGAACAGCAAAAATGGGGATAGTGAAATTTGACTAGCAGGACACAGCTGGGTGGAGATAAACAAGTTGTTTTGTCTCACTTGCCAAGTCCTCTCCATCAGCAGGCTTGTGCAGTTTCTAACAAAGACTTGGGTGTCTTCAGTCACCCCCATGGCACAGACCAAGACTCAGACTCCAAGAAAGGACGCGACTTGTCAAGGTTTCTGGGCTATGACGGCCGTTCTGAGCTAGACCTAAGGCATTTGGTCCTGTTCCCTATTCTCTCCTCTGTACCAAGCTGCTTCCCTTACATCACACATGCATCATCATACCTCCCTCCTTCTCATACATGAAGGAGACTCGAAGAAACCCCTCACTCAGAAGAGAATTGAGCACAAGCCATAGGCCATCCATCCCATTGGAGGTACGGCCAATTTCTCTCTCTGTCCCTAGGAGCACGATACTACGTACCACTTTCAAGAATATTGGCAATAATTATCATTCAGATATGTTTCCATGGGGTGTAATTCTTTGGCCAAGTCTGAATTGAAAAAGCCTCCGTCGCTGAGCCCCTTTGGAAGATAAATTCTCTTCAGGCCAAAGAGTCCTTAAATGGTCAACTGAAGTTTCCCCTGCTTTAATTTAATGCCCTCTCTTTCTGTCTGATGCCCCTGAGATGTGGAGAATTTATTACCATGTCTCTCATAAAACTCGAGCATAGCAGGAAATTAAATTCATCTGGCATAATCAGCTGTTTGGAAAGCTTTGCTGGTTGTTCTGCTCGACTTCGTGGTTGCCAAGGTGATGCAAAGTGGTGGTGATGACTCGCTCTATGATCTTTCCAGGTATTCATGCGACAAAGGGAAGCTAGGAGAAAAGGATCTGCCACCGAGGAAAGGAGGCTCTGAGGTTCAGGAATACCAAACCCCAAGAGGAGAGGGCCCTGCAGAGACCTTCTCTGGAGGTCTTAGGGAAGAGACTTGTTCAGAGTGGCCTCAAGGGGGCAGAATGAAGATCCTTGCGCAGAACTCGGAAGATGTACTTTAGTTTAATTTCAGACAGTGGGAGAAATGCACACCTATGAAAGAGGATGAGGAGTTTCCCTGGAAGAAATAGCTCTTCAAGAGTTCAATGGAGGAACTATATACTAGGAAATAACTTGTGTCTTGCCCCCAGACCACAATTAGCCAATCTAGCTATAAAATGCAAATATTAATGGCAATTTCAGGTTTATTCTTCTTTCTGGGACATTTTACTCTTTTATAGGAGACTAGAGTTTTGTTCACTTTCCTAGAAATTCAAATAAAAATTTTCATATTCAGAGTCCTTCCACTCCTGATATGTGAAACAGTCATATACTTTTAAATGCAAACTAAAATAATAAGAACATCTCTTTTCTAAGGCAACATGCTAAATACTTTACATGCATGTAATATAGCATACTTTAAATAAAATTAGCTAGCATTGTACAGATATTATTGAGTATAAACAAAAGAATTCTACAGATATTTCTCGGCTCAAGGATCTGAAAATGGAAGAACTCTTTGCTGAGCCAAGACACAAGACAAGGTTCTCCTAAACTGTCCATCTGTGGGTGTGAGGGTATTCTCTGACAGCAAAGAGCCTTACTCCTGATCAAACATTCCTTCGGTAAATTAAACCGTATGTTTTGTTCCTGTTTGGCAGGCAGAAAATGACAAACCAGTGTATTAAGGAATTGACAATAGAGTAATTAGATGCTATCAATCGCCATAAAGTGCCTGATTTTTCTTGCATCGGATAAAGGTATACTGAGCCCAAGAAGATTCTAATTCCGCTGAAGCATTAACTCTCCAAGGTCACAAAAGTCAGTCATCACTTGTAGTCAAACTACAGGGAGCTGAAATCACAGTTTTTAGGCAGTAAAAACATGTGAGACCAGGAGGCAGAGATGTACTAGATTTTAGGAAATGCTAGACTCAGTTTTCCTGCCGCCTTGGATTTCCCATTCTTCAGCCTTTTTTGTTTTTTGCCAACTCTACTAAACTCTTCCTTGTTTTAATATTGTCTTCTAGAATTCTAAAAGGAAGCCAGAGAAAAGACAGGCTGAGAAGACAGTATCTTGAAATGCCTACCATCTTGGGTGTGTGTGTGTGTGTGTGTGTGTGTGTGTGTGTGTGTGTGTGTGTTGCAGGGGGAGCCACCGTCCATTTGTCAAGGTTTCTAGGGCACAGGCTCAAGACTTCCTACTGGACAAATCCAATATCCCCTTCATGACTTACTGTTGTGTGTGTGTGTGTGTGTTTCTTTTTAAATGTGTTTCGTATTCAGTTGAACCTGTGACTTACGTATCTACCCAAATAAAAGATCAATTAATATCTGTCCTAAGAGGATTTTTGTTCTCTTTTGTTACTGTTGTGAAGAGAAACTTAAACAATATGTTTATTTATCCCATAGCTTCAAAAACAGGAAGGAGGTTTTAAATGGTTTAGTTCCACAATTCAGGGTAGATGTGTATTTAAAGACACATTATTGCATCACACACTGTCTCTTCCTAAAATGCATCAGACCAGAGCCAATTTTGGAAAACACAAATATGAGGTGGATGTATTTTGAAAACTATGTGAACATAATAGATCCTTAATTGATATTTTTGGCTTTTAAGGGAAATATTTGCTTTTGGGCATTTGTCTTGCAAAAAAAAAAGTTTGTGCTGTTGAAGGAAGTAAAAGGGGACATGCTGTTTTGTTTCTGAGCTTTATTGTTGAAGTAAACACTATGCTTAATTTGTTCCTGAAATATTTTATTGTTCTGGCAGAGGAAGCTAACAATATATTCTAAATGACTTAAGTTACATAAAATATTTAGTGGCAAATCCAAATTTGTGTATTTATATTGTGAAAATACAGTCTTATTATTGTAGCATTTGCTTCTAACTCACCTAGTGGCAATGCCCTTCTCTTCTGTAGAGATGAGGGAAACTGGGCTTTTTTTTTTTGTAGTTTAACCATGGAAAGTGAAAGTTAGGGTTCCTGAGCCCTCATTCTTTTCTCTCTGGAATAATGCACGACACTAAAAAGATTTTAAAAATGGATTTTAGGGGCTGAAGTGATGGCTCAGCAGTTAAGGCTCTTGCTAGGAAAGCCTAATGACCCGAGTTGGATCCAGTACCCAGATGAAATGGGTGGTGCATGAATCTGGAGCCTGCAGTGGCTGTGGGCCTTGGCATGCCTGTTCTCTCTGTCTCTCTTCTGTCTCCCTCTGCTTGCAAATAAATAAATAAAATTATTTTTTTTTTAAAAAATGGATCTCAGAGTCACTCAGATTTGGGTTTGAATTCAGCTGCTGACCATTTGACCCTGGGCAAGCTATTTGCTTCTTGGACCCCATTTGTGAATTTAGCTAAATATAGTCCCTCCCCCTCCATCAAACTGTGGGAAGGATTAAATGCAATAATGCACAAAAAGTACATAGCAGAATGTTCCATAAATGTCAGCCATTGTTATGTTATTATGTGATCCACAAAGTATGTTTGGTTACACTGCGTGAAACGCTTTGAGTTTTTCAAAGACACCACTTAAGACATGTGAAATCAAACCCTGAAAACTGATTTTTCCCCCCAACAACCAAGTCATATGCCAGATGCAAGGGATAACATTTCACAGGCAAAGACCTTGGTCTCAATGCTTGGTCTGATTTTTCTAAGGCGTGAATTATCTCTGTATCTGTCTATTTTGCATCTTCAAACATTTTCTATATTATCAACTGTCTGAAACTGCCAGTTCTGTGAGTCAGAAATAGGCAGATGGTGCCAGCTGCACAGGGCACAACCTCACACAGGAACAAATCATCCAGCCGATAAAAGGCTTCTTTCTGCTTTAGCTGCGGGCATTACAAGGGTCTCCATTTCACTTTCAGTCACAGATACAAGGGAGCAACTCCCCAGAATCCCACCGATCGCTCTCTGCTCCCCGAACTCAAAGCCTGCAAGTTCCCTCCCGAGGAGCCCCCAAAAGTTCTTGCCAAGGAGTCCAGGAACTCGGCAGCTGTGGAAGTCATCTTGCCAAGACTTGAAAGGGAATAAGCTCGGTGTCAGAGGTCGTCCTTTACAAGTGCTGGGGGAGGGGTCCCTGAGTGGGGACACGAGTGCGTCGGCTTCTCTCGGTGGGTGCCCTCCCTCCCTCTGCGCGCGTGCGTGCGTGCGTGCGTGCGAGAGTCGCTGCTCTGGGCGCGCGCGCCCGGGTGTCCGGTTCGGGAGAAGCGCGAGCGCGTCGGTCGGGCGCCGGGGAGCCTCTGCCCGTCCAGGTGGGACTCTGCTCCTCCTTCCCGAAGGCGGGACGAGCGCGGCGGCCCGCGATGCCCCGCGCGGACCGGCGGCAGGTGAGCCGGGCCCGGCGCCCAGGCGGGCGGGGGCTGGGCCCCCGGGGGACGCGCGGGGGCCGGGCGAGGGCTGCGGGCGCGCCATTGGCCGAAAGTTGCGGCGCGTCACGGGGCGGGCGGGCGGGTCCCCGAGTCGGGCGCCGCGCGGGCAGAGCGCCTGGGAGCGGCTTCGGGGGCGCAGCCGGCGCGGCGCGCTCCGCGAGCCCCGCGCGCCCACCGCCTCCCCGCGGCCGCTGGATGCGGCTCCCGGGCGCCCGGCGGCGGCCCGCAGCGCCCGCTGAGCCGCGCCCCCCGCCAGCCATGGGCCTCGCCGGCAACCGCAGCGGCGACTTCTCGCTGGCGCCCAACGGCAGCCACGCTCGCGACCGCGACCTCGCGCAGGAGCGGGACGAGGCGTGGGTGGCGGGCCTGGCCGTGGTCATGGCGCTGATCGTCCTGGCCATCGTGTGCGGCAACGCGCTGGTCATCGCGGCCGTCGCCAGGTTCGAGCGGCTGCAGACCATCACCAACTACTTCATCACCTCGCTGGCGTGCGCCGACCTGCTCATGGGCCTGGCGGTGGTGCCCTTCGGCGCCAGCCACATCCTCATGAAGACGTGGGCGTTCGGCCACTTCTGGTGCGAGCTCTGGACGGCCGTCGACGTGCTGTGCGTCACGGCCAGCATCGAGACCCTGTGCGTGATCGCCGTGGACCGCTACTTCGCCATCACGGCGCCCTTCAAGTACCAGAGCCTGCTGACCAAGGGCAAGGCCCGGGGGGTCGTCCTCCTGGTGTGGGTCGTGTCGGGGCTGACCTCCTTCCTGCCCATCCAGATGCACTGGTACCGCGCCAGCCACCAGGAGGCCGTCCGCTGCTACGCCAGGGAGACCTGCTGCGACTTCTTCACCAACCAGGCCTACGCCGTGGCGTCCTCCCTGGTGTCCTTCTACCTGCCCCTGGTGGTCATGGTCTTCGTCTACTCCAGGGTCTTCCAGGTGGCCAAGCGGCAGCTGCAGAAGATCGACAGATCCGAGGGCCGATTCCACACCCAAAGCCTCGGCCAGGCGGAGCAGGACGCGCGGGGCGGGCACGGGCTGCGCAGGTCCTCCAAGTTCTGCCTGAAGGAGCACAAGGCCCTCAAGACGCTGGGCATCATCATGGGCACCTTCACCCTCTGCTGGCTCCCCTTCTTCGTCGTCAACATCGTGCACGTGATCCGGGACAACCTCATCCCCAAGGAAGTCTACATCCTTCTCAACTGGCTGGGCTACGTCAACTCTGCCTTCAACCCCCTGATCTACTGCCGAAGCCCAGATTTCAGGATGGCCTTCCAGGAGCTGCTGTGCCTGCGCAGGTCGGCTCTGAAGGCCTACGGGAACGGCTGCTCCAGCAACAGCAATGGCAGGTCGGAGTGCACAGCGGAGCCGAGCGGATGCCACCCTGGGCGAGAGAAAGAAAGCCAGCTCCTGGGTGAGGAGCCTCCAGGCACGGGAGGCCTTGTGAACTGTCAAGGTACCGAGCCTAGCGGTGGTATTGACTCCCAGGGGAGGAACTGTAGCACAGTGGACTCTCTGCTCTGATGCAGGCTTTCCACTCGGAGACTCCCTCTCCCCAGCAGAACACTAACCAGACTATTTAACTTGAGTGTAATAAATCTAGAATCAGATTGTATAGAGAGTTTCAGGAGGAGGGCATCCTTCTGCCATTTTTTTATTTTTGTAAGCTGTAAAAAAGAGAGATTGTATTTGAGTGCTTTTTTGTTTATTGTATAGTTAGTTCCTCTGCATGGAACTTAGAAGTTGATGTCTGAGTCTGTATGTTTTGATGACTTTTCTGTGTATCTACCTCATTGGTCAAGTATTAGGGATAATATAATGCTGCTGGTAATTTGTATCTGAAGGAGATTTTTTTGTTTCCTTCCTGCACTCTTGGACTTGAAAATCCTGAGTATCTCGGACCTTTTAGCTGTGAACACGACTCTCCTCCACTCCTCTTATAAGCTTGAAGGGGTGTTGTAGGCAGGGATTCGAGGGACAGCTTCACTTGTTTTTCTGAGCAGAGTCTAAAGTTTACAGTAAATAAATTGTTTGACCATGACTTCATTGCACCTGTTTCTCCAAAACCTCTTGACTGGAGTGTCCTTGCCTCTCCCACTGGAAACCACAGGTAACTATTTGTAATAATTGCCCAGTGGCTTACTGCGGAATGATACAAGAACGCCACGCACTGATTGCTTAACCCCTCCATGTGCCTGCTACTCTCTGGTTGCAAAGCTGTATCTTCCCTAACACTAGGGCCTCAATCATTCCTGCCTGCTCTCATCAGAGCCCAGCACATCCTACAGTTGTTAGTTTGTGCTGTTGCCTCAGAAACACTGACTCAGAGAGACAGAGTTATGGCCTATGCTTTGTCCCTAACCCTCCACACGGCTTCACCACACACCTTCCAGCTCTACTTGCTTATTAACTGTGAATATTTATGTCTTTGTCATGTCCCTCAGTAGAGCCCTCTGTATGTATCAGTGCTTGGCAGAGTCAGGATGAGGAAGAGGTTCATGTGTAAAGGCTACTCAAACCTAGCTCCAAGTCTGATGACCCAGACACAGGGTTTAGTGCCTCCCTTCTGATGCCTGTGTCTCCTCTCCCCTGATGCTCTGCGCTTCTGTATAAACCAGGCTTGTTCACCCTCAGCATAACTCTTTGTGGTGTAGATGCCACCACACCCCTCAAGTTATCATAATCAAAATGTCCTCGCACATGCCCAGTCCTCCCAGGTTGAAATAACCCTTAGCCTGCTGTCAACTTTAAGAATCTAAGCCAATTTTTAGATTCTGTCAAATGTGCTAAGTGGAATTTGTCACAATTTATACAGTGAGTAAGAGACCTCAGCCATCACTCTTTCCATTACCTCATGCTACCTTCTAAACTTGTGTTCCAGCTGCCCAGGTAGCTGCCATGAGGAGTTAAGGTTTTAAGCTGTACTTTGAGTTGTTTGGGGCGGGGGGAGGACTTATCAGTGGAAGTGAGGCCAGAGCCCTTCTGCCTGTTTACAGAGAGATTATAATACTGTTAAGAGGTGCAGAAGGGAAATCACAAAAGTAAACACATTTCTTCTGCAGTCCCTTCTATTTTTGCCTGTGTGTCTGAGCCAGAGCTTGGCCCAGGTCTCCTGGAGTGGCTCGTCCTCCTTGGCAACACCAGGCTGGAAAGGATCAGCCTGCAGGGTTCATTGCCATCTCACTTCTCCTGAAGTTCACTTCACTTCGGTCTTCTCTTCTGTCCAGGGTTCCCAGTCAGAAAAGCCTCCTGTGCTTCCTGAGCTCTCTGTGGTGTGTCTGGGAAGCACAGAGCTCTTGGGGGAAGGTTAGACCCATGTTGTGGCAAACCATAGTGTACGGCTGTTGAGTCTTGTTCAAGGTTTCCGTGCCTGTTAACCAACCCTCTTCCAGCTCTGGTCCCCACACTCAGAGATGCAGATAGTTGTTCCAGCTTCTTCACATCCCCGTAGCTTCACCAGGATCGGATTTGTAACCGTGAATAATCTGATGAGCTGAAGGCCTCTGAGAGAGAACAACCTGCCCAAGGTAAGCAGCCAAGAATGCCAGAGAAAGGCTAAGCCAGAGGCCAACTGCTTGCCAGGAACTGCCATGTTCTCAAACACATCACCACTGATTTCTGCTCTCACCCCAGTTGTGAACATTTTCCTGGGGACTGTATCATACCAAATTTATTTCAGAAGATTTTTTTTTCTTTTTGATCCTCAACACAAAATTAAGGGGATTAAAAAAAAAACTCTTGCAACAGTAGCAAGAGAAAGAATTGTCTGTTTTATTCAATAAGAATCTGCTAAGAGATCCACTGCAATTAGGAAACCTGGATTCCTTAACTTTCTATGACAAATGGACATTTCAAACAACTTCAGCTAGAAATTTACCACAGTCTTGATTTTAAAAAGTATTTTTGAAAACTTGTCATTATTTGTAAATACAATAGACAAGAGGTATTAATAAAGTAAATGTAACACATAAACATAAGACTTTTGATAATTTTCAAGGGTTTGAAAAACAAGAGCACCATGGGCCTATTGCAACCCTTTGCTTTGCTTTGCCTCTGTCCCTCTGTCTCCTGTTTGTTGACACACGGGTTACATAAGGTTTGTGTTGGATTCATCACATAAAGTTTTCTTTGCCTGGACAGCAAGTTCTCAGTCTGTCAAATGAGAAGCTCATCCTGAGATCTGAGCTGACAGGTGTGAAGGTGGCAGGACAGGGTGGGCCCGCCTGCTGAGATCATTACTGAGGCCAGGATTCTAGGGAAGAGGAGCTGTGCTTGTAAGCTGCAGAATGGTCCAAGAGAGCCTAGATGGGAATCAGTCCTGTGAAGCATCTGCTATGCGGCCTCCACCTTCAGGACCATAAGATTACCACGTATGTATGGAGTCTACCCGTGTGAGAAGCCTGCTAGGTGCTAAGTCACGTTGACAACCTTAGGATGCGGGCAGAATAGTTGTCCTCATCTAACAAACGAAGCAACTTATGTTCACAAAGCCATACAAGTGCCTGTCTGCAGAGTGAGTACTTGAACCTGGGTTTGGGTGACTCCAGAATGCACAGAGCCTAGCACCCATGAAAATAAGGAAGCAGTGGGAGGTGGTTCACGGAGTGTGTCAAAACAAGGGTAAGAACTGGAAATGCAATACCTTGTTGAGAGAAGAGGGCGATTGCTGTGGGTTGGGACAGGGAGGAATGTTCCCTCTGAAACATGTGACTGCCTGGTGGGTAGGGACAGGGACAGGAAACAACCACGGGAGTGACTAGTTGGCTTCTCTGAGTCCCTGCTTCAGAGGATGAGACCAAATTGAAAAGAGGATGTGAAACTTGAAAGAAAACACAGCAGGGTAAAACTGAAACACCCGGGCTGTCCCCACTCCAGGCAAATTCATTCTCGGTTCTAAAGTTGGAAATGAGAGGCTCGACCTGGAAATCTGGCCTGGGTAGCTCTATAGGTGTGGTGTCTATTTTGCACTAGCATTTTAGGGCCAGGATAATGATGTTCTAACTGCAGAGGGCAAGGAGAACAGTGCACTTTGACAGTTGCTTTCATTGACAGAAAGTCCTGTGCTGCCCCTACCTTGCTGGCACCACTAGTATAATGTAAAGAATTAATTTGAAATACCTAAGAGAACAAGCTTCCCAAGCACTTTCAAACTTGAAATGCTGGTGCCTTGTGCATAAGAGGAGGTGGGCTGAGATTCATACAACTGGGGTTTAAGCTTCAATAAAGCCTCTTGTCTTTTTCTTCTCTGCTTCTCCCTTTGAAGTGGAGCAAGGCAGTTTTCCTCCAGAGAATTCAGTCTAATCATCTAGAAGATGAAGGCAGTACAAATGGTAGCCAAGGTCACCTCCGCTCTGAACATATACGACTGTTAATTTAGAGGCTAGAGATAGCCATTCATATTTGTAGTCAGAGTTAAGGACATTTGCTATGTAAACTGTTGCTGAATATTCTGCAAGTTCAGTCTGCCGAAGACACGAGAGACAGTTGAAAAGAATGTGAGGGGACAGAAGATGCCCCTTCTTGTGACTGCCAGAAGCAAGCCTTATAGAAAGGTAGGTCTCAGTGCGGATGAAAGGACTTTCTAAGCATGCATAGGTAGGTTCTTCAGAACAGGGAGTGCTCGGTCTCCGGGAAGCCTTCAAGAAAAATCCTAAATGAAACACAAGTGCTCTGCACCGAGCAGGAGTCAAGACCTGGGCCTCCTAAAATCTATGATCCTGCGTCCTTGAAAATAACAGACCTGGTTGTCCTTAGAATGTATTAGTGGCTCTTCCCTAATTCCAGCTGGCCTTCTCCCCGATTCCTCTGGATTTCAGAGGTTTCACTGCATTCCAAAATGGGAAGCCCCTCAGGGAAATCAGGATCACAAAAGTCCTGGGCCATGGGGGAAGATCCAGAAATAGAGCGACAAGGTTAAGCAGTTTTCCACACTCTTAGACCTTCTCATCAGCTGCTCTTCCCATGCCTTTCACAAATGACCTACTAACTCCCAAAGAGAGAAGAAGGAGGGCTGCAAGGCCCTCTCTGCAAAGACTATTACATCTTTCTCCACTCGCAGCCCCAATGCACTTCCTGTGGTCTTTCTGTTACCCACACAGAGCAGGAAGGAAGGGAGATGGGTCCCGGGCTAGCATGGAGGACTTCAAGCTATTTGAACTAAAGACCAGACATTTGGGGTCTGTGGTAGCCATCCATTCAGTCTGGGTAGGGAACCTCTGGCAGGCTACTTCCCTTTTTATACATTTTATCATTTCAGTATCTCTTAAGAGAGGCACTTTGGGCTTAGATGAGCTGCTATCTTTCCTTCATTCTCCAGCATCTATAAGACCTTAAGAAGTCTTCATGCTGTACATGTTGCTTTATTTATTTCATTTCATTTTATTTTGATTTTTCAAGGTAGGGCCTCACTCTGGCCCAGGCGGACCTGAATTCACAGTGATCCTCCTACCTTTGCCTCCTGAATGCTGGGATTAAAGGTATGTGTCACCATATCCAGCTTTAAAAATTTTTTAAATATTTTTATTTACTTGCAAGGACAGAGAAACAGAGAGAAAGAAAGAGTGGGTACACTCGGGCATTTGTCAAACAACCTCCAGATTCGTGAACCACTTTGTGCATCTGCATTTACATGGGTTCTGGGGAATAAAACCCAGGTTGCCAGGTTTTGCAAGCAAGCCCCATTAGCCCTTTAAGGGCTGAGCCATCTCCCCTGCCCTTGCTTTCATTTTTAAAGCACATTTACCTCCTTTAAATGGGTAATAGACACTTAATATGAAATATTTTAAAGGACAAAAGGAGATAAATCACATATTTGATGTGTATGCTTGTAGTTTTTGTTTAAACTTGGTCACACTTCTATGCCATGTTTCAAAGATTGGAATTATGAATCTTTGAAACAGAAGTGAAATTAGATATCTGCTGCTAGTACTTTCAAAAATGTCCCCTGAAAATGTGTTCTCTGGAAATCACACGCAGAGCTTTCCGCCTTGCTCAAACACTGGGGTGCAAACAAATCACCACTTCCCCAGAGTCAGAATCAGGAGATCTGAGATGGGGTCCAAGAATTGCATTTCAGCCAGTTCGTTGGGATTTTTCCAATACAGTTGGTCCATGGACTACATTTTGAGGACTAAGTGATCTAAACTGTATAAACTAAGCAGAATGGGCCTTGCCCCCAGCCTTGCTAGTTGGATGAACCAACTGTGTCTATATTTGCCTTGTTGAAAGCCTACTTTCTGTACCTGGGCCTTCATCTGCTTTCAGAGCATCACAAACGAGCCACTAAACTCCCAGGCTGAGCTCTTTCTATGCCAGCTTTTGGTCAAATATGTCTATTCAGATCATGTTGTAACCAGTAGTCACTATGTGAAAAGCACAGCTATAGGTGTCTACTCTACTCCTGACATGGCACCTCTTGTGACCTGAGCAGGGACCAAGTGCTAAGGAGGGATCCAGTCCTGCTCTGAGAGTTGCCATAACTGCTCTCGTCCAGTATTCACAGCCACTCTATAAGCTGGCACTATGGTGTTGGCTGTTAGGAAGAGAGCAGACCAGAAGCGGTGCTGCCCAAGACCACATAACTCACTAGAGTGAAACCAGAGCCCATGTGGTTTACCATTAGCTTATGTCTGCCTGTCTTCCCCCTCATGAGAAGCAGGAACGAGAGGAGGGGACATTCTAATTGGTATATATTGATCTAATTCTTCAGGGATGCTTTTTGGAAGGGCCCGATTCCCCTTGGAAATAAGAGGAAAACCCATTCCATGTAAGAAGGTTGTCACTACGAATCACCTAGGATACTAGACGGTATGGCATGCCAGCATCTCTGTCTCTCCTCATTACCTGGGCTCAGTTTAGGGGCGCTTCCCCAGCTGGTAGAAGGGCAGCAGGAGATGCCTGGCATGTTGGTTCACTCTGAATCCAACTGCCATTCACAAGTGAGAGAGGCCTCGACACCTGGAAATGTGTTCTCCCCAATTATCTGCCCGGTTCTGTGTGGGCACCTGAGGCTTCTCATCATAGGATATCAAGGCAAGAGAGACCCTGGCAGAGCTCTCACTGAATAGTGTCTTGGCTGTGTAGTCCCCGTGATGGTGACTGGGGTGACCCAGACAGGTAGTACAGGTGCCAAGAGAGGACAATCTTCCCTGGCCTGTTTGTTTGTTTTTCAGACACTGTGAGGGGAAGCTGGAATTTCTAAATGTGCTCATATCCAGGAAAAGTTTTGAAAATCAAAACAGCAACACCCATGACACAGCAAAATGTCCTTTCGGTGTTTCTGACTATTACAGGCTCCTCTGACCATCTATTGGTGGGGGGGGGGGTCTAGATTTGTTGTGGCTTTTGTTGGGTTGGTTTTGTTTTGTTTTTCTAGAAATTTACAGTTCTGATGTGTATTATAAAGGTCAGCTTTGTTCACAAACAGGCAGACTTTGTTTCTTGTTTAATTTTTTGCAATATCCCCATGTAAACTCAAATCTTAGCATCATCCTAGGCCTCAGGGACATAAAGATGCCAGGCAGCCTTAGAAACCTCTTTCTATAGAATCATGAAAGGGTTAGTAGTGTCAATTTACATATGGTTTTCATGAAACTATCTCATTTTATTTCAGTAGATATCAAACCTTACAAAATACAAATATGGTTTGGGGGAACTCCTGTGTCCCTGACCTTGATCTCTGAAATTCTGGGATGAGGCCAGAAAACTCTTTGAGCTCAAGGGCCCCAGAGGCTCTAAGGACCACATTTAGGCTCCATGAAGATCCCACTGTTGTCCCCTCCCCCTCCTGCTCCCCATCACAGAATGTAGGTATAGAAAAGTGACTCCTTTTGTGGCCGCAAGCATTCTGTGGCATAAGCAGAATCAGAATTCCCTTTGTTATTAAATAAAATAACATAGATAGAAACCATTTACTAAGGATGAAACATGACAAATCAAAGAGGAAGATGATAACGGAGTGCCTCCAGCAATTAAGAACTCAGTTAAAAATATGTTTGATTGCTCCATGGCACTTAAGCATTTATATCCCTCAATAGCATGAGTGTCGCCTACTTCACAACTATCTGCATGTGGCTGGGGAAGAAGCAGTCCAGAAAACAAATGGGAATTTCGCTCTAGGAATAGGGTCCCCACCCAGTGCTCCTCCCTTCACAAGTGCCTGCCTTGGGCTAAGTCAGACTATAGACTAAAGTCTATATGAACCAATTTGCCTCATGTACATGAATGGTCTACTTAGAAATCTCAACAGAGTTGTGCCCAGCTGCAGAGAATAGCATAACTCACACATGTGCGCGTGTCCCCACAAATGCACAGCACCAAATCGACACATGCAGACTCTTCCCTTGAGGCTGCACTGGTTTCCCTCTGGGTTGTCTCCTCTGAAGGTCATATTGAAATTTGATCGCCACTGTGGCAAAAGTATTGTGAGTTGGAGTCTTGAAGGGGGGGTTAGGTTGTTAGGGGAGAAAGATGTCCTTCTCCAAAAAGTGGATTTCATGACAGCATGTTATTATTATGTGAAGCTGACCCTTTCTATTTCCTCTGCACCTGTTGGCACCTCTGCCCTTGACTATGGGCTGAAGTTCTCCAAGAGCCCCAACAGCCTTGGAGGTGAATGCACATGCATTTTCTCATAAATGTGTATGTATCTATCTTCTTTGATACATAGTCCCACATGAATATGTACACATACATAGAACAGAAACATACTCTGACCTATACATTGTCTCATATATCTACATCTTTCTCTCTCTATATATATATGTATATATATATTTTTTACATGTGCGTATATATTCATACATACATGCACACACACACAGACAAGGATTCGTAGGTACACTTGTCCTCCAAGTGAGCAAACCTGCTATATCATATAATCATGGTCACATGTTAAATACATACAGTTCACATACTGATCCCTGTCCCAACATAAGAATATTTAACCTTGGTTCAATACATGTCTCATTATATACCAGAAACTGCTAGATTCTGATGATCAATGGACAAACAAAAACAGTTTATTTTGACCTAAATTTGTATTTAATGAAAAAAAAATCTTTAGGTCATATATAAAATAGCAATTCTGGCAGGTACTATGAAGGTAGCATGGAGTTCTTTGAGGGAATCTAATTCTGAATGGTCAATAAAAGTTCCCTCAAAGGAAAAAAAAATGGTTCAGCAGAGAGCTAAAGGATAACTAGATAATTCCTAGAAAAAAAGATGAGGGAAGAATATGCCACCTAAAGGGGAAAGTGTGTAAATATCCAGCAGCCAAAGGAAACCTCTTTACATAGAAAGGACCAAGCAGGAGATGGATAGAGGGCTCAGTGGTTAAAGAGTTTGCCTGAAAAACCTAATGGCTCAGGTTTGATTCCCCAGTACCCACACAAAGCCGGATGCACAAAGTGGTACATGCATCTGAAGTTCATTTGCAGTGGCTAAAGGTCCTAGAGACCCATTCTCTCTTTCTCTCTCCCCTTGCAAATAAATAAATAAAATATTTTTTTAAAGAAAAGGACCAAGAAAAGGTCAGTGCAGCTGAAAATGGAAACGGGACCCATCAGAATACAGAGTGAGTGCCCCAGCAGAAGGCAGGCAATGGAGCCATACCATGGAGGGACTTTTAGCCTACGTTACAATCAGGGTCTGTAGCCCAAGAACATTTCAACACCAGCGATGTATTTGAAAGCAAGCTCCTTTAACCACCGAGCCAACTCTCCAGCCCTCCAGTGATGTATTTGAAATAGAATGTATTTATATTTTGAGAGATATGGCTGAGCTCTGTTTACTCATATAAAAGCGTTCCCGCATAGAACATTGCATACGTACGGGTTCACATGCACATGTAGGAAAGCATGTTTGCATATAAATATTCTCTGGCAAACTTTGCCTCTCAGAACACACACCCATGTAATCCATATATATGTGGGGAGAGAGAAGTAGCATAGTAGCCAGGGGCATTGGAAAGGTGAGGAGCACACTTTGTGATGGTAAAGTTTTGTTGTCAGTTTGACCTGTTTAGTCATCCACAGTAACCTTGGGTGGGTCTCTGAGGCTGCTTTCAGAAAGGATTGACTAAAGGAGGAGGAATTTGTGAGCCCTTCTTTCCTCCAGAGTGGGGGCCCTCTCAGTCGTGGGGAGGATGTAAGGAAGCTCGAGAAGAAGGAAATCTCTTTCTTCTTCCTTGTGCCTGTTTGCTGTGTGGATGATGTTTGCACCTGTGAAAGGGGTCAGCCTTTTTCACCATTATGAAACTTCCCCTGGATCTGTAACTCCAATACATCCCTTCCTCCCATAACTGTGCCTGGTTGGGAGGTTCAGCCTAGCAGCATGTGACTGACTACAACAATGTTTCTAACTGGTATCATCAGGCATAAGCTTGCCCTTGGGGCAAGAACGGGGAAGCAACGGATTTAACAGAACCATTGGAGCTTCCCTGGGCTTGGCTGCCTGGCCTCATGCATGTGCCTCCAGCACTGTTCCTCCTCCTCTTGGCTCAGAGCACCCAGTGACAAGGTGGGGTTTATTCCAGAACATGATCATTGACTATTCTTGGCCTGGGCAAGGAGGGGAGGATGGGCAGGTCGGATTTCATAAAGATTGCCTTGTGCCCTCTCAGACCCTCTGGCAGCTCTGAGCCTGGAGTTCTCTTTGAACAGAGTCAGCAACACTGAGCAGTAAACAGAAGTGACAATGAGGGAATCAGAGGGCTGGGGATCTGGTAGGTGTGAGTGTGCATCCTCTAAGCAAAGGCTTGGTGACTTGTTCCCCTGGTGGAGACACAGAGCCTGGAAGAAAAGCCTATTCACGGCCAGAGTTGTGTGTGCCTTTGCCTTGTCACAGTGAACGTATGTACGCATGTATTTACGCATTAGAGAGTTTCCTCATGGGTGTACCACCCTGCATTACTTGCCCTTCAGTGAACTAGAACTAGTCCTGTGTACATTTGGGCTCCTGTTTACCAGCGAAGCCAGGAAGGGCTTTGGCCAGAGCCAGTGGCAGGCTCCAGGGAGATCAATAGAAACATTCAGGCAGAATTAAAGGCTTCTGTCCTCAGGCTGTAAAGTTGTTCCTGAAGGATTCCCTGGTATCCCAAAGATTCCTACCAGATGGCATTTTGTTTTCCAAAATGAGCTTGGAAACTGTTTTCTTCCATAATCAAGAGGAATTCCAAGATGTGCAGTTCCTTTTGCTTCAGGCTGTATAGGGAACACGCTCCTTTCTCCTCAGCTGGGTGCTCTTTGCGCAATCCTGGAAGCAACCTTCCAGACCCAGCAGCTACGGAAGACCACAGTGCACAAAAGTCTGCAATAAATCTCTCAGTCTGACCCGGTCCTTCATACTTTTTGCACACTCTAGAATGTGTCTGAGTGGTCCATAGACATATGTGCGCATATGTGCATGCCCCATGCATGGGCACAGACCAGAGTTCAGAGGCCAGAGAAAAACATCAGGCGTTCTCCCTCCCCCACCCCGCTCATCTACATGGTTCTTTCTTAAAATGTTCATTTATTTGTGTGAGTGTGTGTGTGCATACACATGCACACCAGGTCTCTTGTCCCTGCAAACAAATGGCATATACATTTATGTGAGAGGCTGAGGAATTGAACCCTGGCTGACAGGCTTAAACCAGCACATTTAAAAGCTGAGTCATCTCTCAGCTTCCCCGCTTCCCCCTCCCACATGATTCCTTTTGATGAGTCTCCCAGGGATTCAGGAGCCTGCCATTTGCATGAGCCCCAAGGACTCTCCCCACAGGAGTGGGATTACAGATACTGTGGCCAGAGCCAGCTGGTTCTGAGTGCTGAGGAATCAAACTCCGGAGGTCTCAAACCCCCTCAAGCTGACCTCAGGCTCATCTGGGAAGCGCTCGTAACTGCTGAGCCATCTCTCCACCCCACGCAGAGCTTTTTCATCAGCTTCCATGTCCAGTCCTCACAACAGTCCTCACCATGTCTATTCCGTTTCACAGATAGAAAGACTGAGGTGCAACGCCTTGCCTCAGCGCTTCTAACACAGGCAGTGCTAAGGCTTGAACTCCAGGCTTCCTGCATCTCCTCGACTGCCCGCACTGTTGGCTCTGCAGACCCTGGGCTCTTCTCCTAATGCCATGCTTTCTGCTGCATTTATCTTAGCAGTCGGGGGCAGCACTCCCAGCCCTGAAGCCACAGGTGCCAGGCTACAGATAAGCAGCTGCCTGCCCCAGGGACAGTCGCAGGGTGCTGTCAATATTGACAAGCCACATGCTTGGGCTCTGGCAAGTGTGCTTTCAGCAAAATGTCCAAGCCTTTCCTGGCCCTGGCCAAGTGCACACTCCCCCAGTGAGTCAACGGGACCCCGCTGGGCCTTCTCCTGATATCTGCCCTAGCCTGAGTGCTAGCTCTTCTGAGGATAGCCTTGCTCACCTTGCCGGATCCCTCTCAGATCAGAAACTTCTTGTGGGAAGACCTGGTGTGATTTACTCCTCCTCATACCTACTGGAGACAGTCCAACCCGTTTCAAGGGCCAAGTTCCACACCTCAGTAAAAATTGCAGGCTCCGGGAAGTAATTCAGCTTCTTAAAAACAGCTTGTATTTTGTAGAAATGTTTTCTTTCAGTCATAGTAATTAGATGTTCTTGTTTTGCACAGCATCTTCTGACAGAATTGCCTTCTGCACAGGTGAGCGGCATAGGTGTGGGAAAGTCAGAGTGATGGCAAATCTTGAACATGAGGAGGAGGGCTGGCGAGCTCTTCCTCTCTGGGCATGAATCAGTCTATCTTATTCAGCTTTTAGAGTGAAGTTGTGAGTAGCTCATTCATTCACTAAAATAATTTTGAACACATTTATATGCCTGAACCTGTGTTAACTACCAGGACCATAATGGTGATAGGAGAGGCAGGGCTGGTGCCTGCCTGTGTCTCAGTCTGAAGAGAAGACGGAGGATGGAGGGGGAAATATCAAAGCATTTGGATCTCTGTCCCTGATATTAACATTCAAGGAAACTTCGTGAACAGGGTGGGAAGTCGCTTTCTGGATTTTGTCAGCAGATTCAGAAAGACATCTCGTGCCTGTCAAATGCAGGCTGGACTGTAATGATTCATATAGATTTAATTATCTCCTCTTTAGACTGTCTCAGGGAAAACAGTTGGACAGGGGGTCTCAAAACTCAGTGCCTTAGTCTTGATCTATCCAGTTCTGGGTCTTTTGGCTGAAGGGGTGATTGGAAGCTTTGTCATCATTGCCAAATTTAGTAAATAAAAATGGAAAACACCCAGTTAATTTGAATTTCAGATGAGCATATGAGCAAAAAAAAGGAGTTTTTTTCATGTAGGCTTACCCCAAATATATGCAATACCAAAATATGTTCATTTCATTTATGTGAACTCAAATTTAACTGGGCTCCAACATTTGACTCTGACAGCTCAGTAGAAACAAAGGAGGAGACGGAGAGAAAACATCAAAAGGAGCCCTGGGAAGAGCCTGGTCTTTTAGTGTAGGAAGCAAGGCCTAAGCACCTAGCTTTGCATACGCAGGATAGTCCAAGCATTATTCGAATGGTGCTTAGGGAAAACAACAAAAGGTCCATTAGGAGAAAAGCAAGGGGTTGAGATGAAAAAGTGGGGGAGTGGAAGGTCTGGGAAACAGCCTGCCTTGAATTTCCTTTCGAAAGCTCTGAGAATATTGCAGGAAGCAACCTGGTTGACCTGGATCAACCTGCTTTGCCCACAGATGCTATTTATGGGGTTTGTCTGTTTGTTCTATAAGGACACCAAGTAACATCATGCAAACTTACCACTCGGCTCAGTATACTTAGGAGGACATTCATATTTAAAAAATGAAAGAGGTCTTCAAATATCCAGAAGGCTGCTGGGTAGGGAGGAAGTAGACTTGGTTGCTATAAATCAAAGGGCAAGTCTGAACTGAAGGGAGGGATACATCCGGGAGGCAAGTTTTGGGTTCAATGTGAAGTCTAGACCTTGTTCCTGGGGACATTAGAGAGATTGCTAATCTCTCTAAGAAAAGCATAACTCACATGCAACGTAAAGGGTTCTCTACCAGCAAGCTTCCTTTTAAACTATAGCCATGTTCTGTTTATTTTCTGAAACTTGTCTCCATCCCTCCTATACCTACCCTTGATATGATCCCTCATGTCTGAGCCAAGGATGTAACTTATAAATCCCTTGAGGAGATTGTTCCTCTAATAAGAATGATCGTGGCTCTGAGGTGGATCTTTTTCAAGAATATTTATTTACTTATTTAAGAGGGAGAGAGGAGGAGGAGGACACAGAGGGAGTCTGGGCATGCTAGGGCCTCTTGCCACTGTCAATGAACTCTAGAAGAATGTTCACTTTGTGTCTGGTTTTACATGGGTACCGGGAAGTTAAACCCAGGCTTCCAGGCCTTATAAGCAAACGCCTTTAGCCATGGACTCCGGCCATCTCCCCAACCCCTGGGTCTTTTTATAATCTAACCTTGTCACCTTACGTCATCACTTTGACCCTCTAAGAGAGATTTTAAACCCTCGGATGTCATCTAGAGCAAACTGGACTGTTTGGCAGAAAAGGACAATGTCTATAAAGCTCTAGTAGAGCCCCCATCACCAGTCATGGGAGCTAAGGAGACCGTCCAACACAATCCAAGCTCTGCACACCCTCCTGTCTTAACTTTATTCCCTCTTGTTAAAAAAAAAAAAAGCCCAGAGCGATGATACGTATCCGACTTCCTCCTATTAGCAAAATGAAGAGAAATTAAAAGTGGTTAAAGGACTCAGCAGAATCCCCAGTATACAGTGGGTATTCACTAAAAGCTTCATGGTGACTGCATTTTTAAACTTCCAAAAGCCTTCTTCAGAAATTCAGGCCCAGCCAAAGTGATGTGCTGGGAATCGCCCAGCTCCTTCTAAACTGTGTCCCTTCCCCACACGCTTAACTGGTACACAGGTATTAAAGGCCACCGCTTTCTTTCCAAAGTTGAGGGCCCACATGGCTCTGCAGTCTCAGCCTCAGCCACAGAATCAGTGCTCCCTCTGCTGTGAGCTGAAGGGTTGCTGCTTGTGTCCATGAGCTGTGGCTTTGAGTTGGAGCAGCGCCATTGGTCCACACTGTTTAGTGAAAGTTCTCTCAAGGCTAAAAGCCTGTGTGTCTGTGCAGTCAGTGATGCACAGGCTGCGTTGAGATCCCTTTGATTGACGTGCCTTGTCTGTATGGCACGAGATCCAGGATTGCCTACAAGGGGTGGAATGACCATTAAGTAAGGATGTGACAAGCCGGTTCAGGCCTCGTCCTGCCTCTGAGGCCATGGTTTCTGTGCTATTTCTTGGGTGTGACACTCACGCCATCCAGTCTTTCACGTGAGGATGTCTGAGCTCTGTGTCTCTTGGGATAGTGTCTCTGATCTATTTTTGCTTGGGTTTGCATGTTCTCCACACAGAGTATCATTTGGCCGACTCAAGCTCTGCCTTTTCTTTTGTTTGATGTGCTCTGGTTTCATAACACAAGCTGTACAACCAATTTTAGCCCTTCTTGGATTATGGGAGTGTCAACATTACGGTGTCAGAGTATTTGTCCCCTCAGCCTATCCCAGCCCCTGGTGCTCCTTTCCATTTTGGCTCAAGCAGAAGCCCTCCCTCCTCCATACATGGCTCTCGAAGTGGAGTCTGGTTTCCAAATTAGCTGAAAGGAGGACCTGAAGACAGAAATCTTGGCCTGTGAGTCACTTTGTCTCTTTGTGCCTCGTTTCCACCAACTATAAATAGGCAGAGTCCCACACTTCTCATCTCTCAATGTCTGAAGGCTGAAGATGTCTAAGTTGGGAGCTCCTTCCCCATGGGCATACATCTGTTTTACCAGGTGGGCTCTCCTGAAGGTCACAGTCCCCAAGAGATTTTCTAATAAGTCAAAGTGTCTCTTTGTCTCCCTGGGTTTTTTTTTCCTGGCTCTCTTCCAAACCCCTTTTATTATGCCTGACAGAACTTTCTGAAACACAGAAGCCAGGCTGTGCTGAAAGAGCATTCCCTGGCTCTCTACTACCTCAGGGGAAAGTCCTCAGTAGGTGAGTCCACAGGCAAGCCCAAGGAACTCTCACTGAGAACCAGTAGCACCCAGACCACACCGGTACTTGGTGTTCTGATCTGCTCAGATGTGTAGGGTGCAGGGCAACATGCTTGGAATTCAAAGAGAAATAAGACTTGGCGCCTGTGTTTGAGAAGCTTACAGTACTTAGAAATCATTGGCTTTGCCAACTGACCATTTTAAAGTCGGAGAAACTGAGGTCTGAACTGGCAAATTATCAAGAAAAAGACATTTTCCCTCATGGGCACACTGCCTCCGTTCTGCTCCACCATGGAGCCTCGCATGTCTAACCAGAGTCATCTTAGAGACAGGAATCTTCTGAGCTCCCCACCCTCTACACACATGCATATGGAAAGCCATCTTCTTCCCAGGTCTTGGATACTGGGCATGGCCAGGTTTCTGCAGCCATGTCCATTGGTCTCTAGGGACTCCAGACTTCTCTCTGCTCCCTGAAGACACCAGATGTTAAGGATTTGCTGTTCCCTCTCCTTGATCTCCAGGCTTCTTGTGTCGTTCAGTTTTTGCTCAAAGGCACCATGTGTAGAAGAGGAAGTCATATCCAGGTCTCTCCTCCATTACTGCCTGCTTTTTCGTTGCTCTTTTGTCTCCATTTTCAGTGTCTAGAACATAATTAGCTCAGAGTTGCTATGTAAGAGCTATTTGCTGAACGACTAGACGAGCTATGCATACTGAAGGAAGTTTGGCAAAATATAAGAAAGGAGGCTAATATGAAAAAGCAAAGGGAAACCACTGGGCATCCTCCTTCTCCTTCTGGATAGTGTTTCCATTATCGCCTTGCCATCCCCCAGTATGTATTTAATAAAATAGAGATCATATTAAATTATGGGTTGTATGATGTTTTTCACTTGTCATTATATTATGTTCACATATATTACAAAGTAAGCTTTAAAATTGATTTTTTTCCTCTTTTGATCTACCCTCTGTCCATACCATTCTAACAGAACGTGGCTTTTATGATATTTGGATATCTATTCCTGGCTGTCACTGAGTAAGAAACGGGAAGCTACTTCTCAGGCAATGTCAACTGATCCATCTTAAACTGTGTTTCCTATGGCTTCTGTCAGTGGGAGCTGACTTAGGTGATGACTTAATTATTAAGTCAAAGATGTGTCGTTGGTTAGAGGTTGTGTTTCTAAAGCTTCCTGATAGAAAGATAAACTAATAAAAGTGTTCATGATAAATGGAGCTAATAATGAAAAGGTGGAGGCAGGTCTAGATTACTCTTTTTTTATTGTCCATAATGAGTTACATTGTTTAGTGGGCTAACAATGAGTTGTTATCCCCAATTTCTCATTGCCCTCCCCATCCCCAATCAGCTGGAGATCCTCCTCCATGGACTGTCTGGATCAGTCCTTGTGGCAGGGGACCATGGATAGCCTAGGAGTCAGCCAGGTTCTCCTGGCCCAAGTGTGTTGATACTGAAGGGTGCCATGCCTCTGGATAGTCTCCCCCACCACGGCTCTCACAATCTTTCCGCCCCCTCTTCCACATAGTTCCCTGAGTCGTGGTGGATGAGTATTAAGGATGCTTTAATGTTGTCAGCTTAGGGGTTTTTGTGTCAAGAATCGTTGGTTTCTGTCTCACTGGCTTATCCCGTGTTGATTGAATGGCTATGGCTGTGGGTCCCTTGTTCATCCCGTCATTCTCTGCAGGGTTCCATGTGGATTCTCCACAATATGACTGTGGTGGCTCATCTCTTGCCAGGATCTCAGCTTTCTGCCTGCGGTCAGTTGGTAGGGTTATTTGGGCCACAGCTCTCTCCCTATCCAAGAGTATTTTCCTATTGCTCAGGGGATTTCCAAATACATAATCAAATCTTAGAGAACCAATGGGGTTATAGTGGTAACTAATGCATCCCTCACTTGAGGCACTGCCTCACCCAGAGAGGGTCCCAAAGCAAACCAAGATGGAATCAACACTAAATGCCACATCACCCGTCACAGACCAGGCCTGAGTCGTGTTCATGCAGACAAGCTGAGATCCTGCTACAGAATGTGTGTTATGCTGTAAATGGCTATGTTATCCAGGGCTCTCAGAGGAAAAGAAGGAATAGAGTAGCTTCTGGTTAGAACAATGGTCATCTGCATGCTGGAGAGCCAGAGTGCCTGGGAGCTGCTCCATCCAAGACGCTAGATGAGTCAGAACAAGGGGACCAGTGAGCACAGTCCAGGATGAAGCCTGGAAACACTCGGGGGAGTTGGCTGGACCCTGATGTCCATGGGTGATGGCAGCCACAGTAGACATGCTTGCTCAGAAAGAACGGAGCTTTCCCATGCAGGGTAGCTTCTTCCTTTCGTGACTCATGTGGTGGTTTGATTCAGATGCCCGCCACAAACTCATGTGTCTTGTGTACTTGGTCCTCAGACGGTGGCAATTTGGGAGGTAGAAATTGCTGGAGGTGATGGGTTTTTGCGTCGGCTTAGGGTTGTCACAGCCAGCTCCCCTGCCAGAGTTTTGCCCACTCTCCTGCTGCTCTTGTTGGTTGGATGTTGGGAGGGAGGTGATGTCCAGCCTCTTCACCATCTTTTTCTTGACATCATAAAGTTTGCCCTCGGACTGTAGGCCAAAATAAATTTCATCCCATAAGATGCTTCTGGTCAGGTAAATACAACAACTTTCTTCCTTATAGCATCCGGCTGATTGGATGTTGCCACCCGTATTCAGGGTGTATCTTTCCTACGTCACTTTCTGTCCACATATGTCAATAGTTTCTAAAAATATCCTCACAAACACACCCAGAGGTGTGATGTACTAATCTCTTAGGGCTCCCTCAATACAATCAATTGACAATCAAGATTAATCATCATGAAAGGAAATAGCTCAGCCAGTAAAGTACTTGCCTTGCAAGTAAAAGTACCTGAGTTTAATCCCCAGACTCATACTGAAAAGAGAAAAATAGGTATGGTGGCACTTATGTAATCCTAGTGGTGGGCAGGTGGAGACAGGAGGATCCCTGGGGCTTACTGTCAAGCCTACCTGGACAACTCCAGGCCAATGAGAGACCCTGTCTCAGAAAGGGTGGGTGGACAGTACTTAAGGACGGATGCCTGAGGGTGTCCTCTAACTTCCAAAACATACTTGCACCTGAACACACACACACACACACACACATTCTCTCTCTCACACACACGCATGCACACACACTTTCTCTCTCACACACACTCTCACACACACACATGCATGCACACACACTTTCTCTCTCACGCACACACACATGTGCACACATGAGTTAATCATCACAGTGATAAAATTGGAAGAGATTTCAATGATAATATTTTAGAGAAATCCAGTAAGCAGACATTATAAATGATTTTCCAATTATTAAGCTCACTTAGTTGGGAAATCCTAGATTATAGCCTCCAAACTTTTCTGAAAATACAACCTTATCAATAAAGATTGCTAGCAAGCCTCTAATATGAGCGTATGAGCTGTGCCCAACACTTTCACATAACCACTACTGTAATATGTTATGTATATTTTAAGGCATACACAAAATAAACATTTCACCAGAATGTAAAAATACCAATAACTTTCCTATAGTCTCACTTTCTTAATAAATTGTCTTTTGTGCTATTTGCAGCCTGTTGTAATTCCCTCCAAGCTGAAAAAGTTCACTTTGGAGGGAGGCTTATAGGAAGTTCCAAATTGAAACACAGGCTTGCTTGTTAAGACTCAGAAAGTTCTGAAGCTCTACTCATTAAGACTAAGAAAGGAAGCTAGTTTAAGGCTCAGGAAATAAACAAGATTTAGGACCTCACGAGTCTCTGAAAGTTCCTGAAACTTGCCAGATAAGGAGTAAGATTGCTTGGGAGAAGTTCCTTCTCATCAGCCTAACTGCCTGCAAGTCCTGTGTTGAGCTCCCAGGGCTGCAGGTTCTGTGAGGCCTCACCTGTGCTGTGATGGGCTCAGAAGGTGGGGTTTTGGGTGATGTAGCTGCCTTTGAGGCATACATGCTCCTGTGTATAAGATCTTACCAATACTCCAATAAGTAACCCAAATAAATCCATTGGTTTACCAAATTGGAATTTAGGTAATTGCTTCTTTGGTCTATTGTCAGTGCCCTATCTGGGGATTAACAGATTTGTGTTCCTGTCTTAGCCAGGAACAGTTCAATGCAACAGGACCCAAAGCTCATTCTGGAAACCGTTGCTCAAGATCATTATTTTTCACCCAAAAGGAAGGCTCACTAGTTCAGCAAGTTGCAGCTAGCACATTTTGAATGAGTTAAATACAACAGCAGGTGATACAGTGAATGTTACTAAACGCAGCATTCTTTCAATACTTATTTGAAAGTATGTGGCGTGAGTTGGGAAAGTGGCATGCTGGGTAGTTTTACAAAGTGTGAATCTATCCAAATTAGCAGTTTGATGATTGTAAGAACCATCCCATATCACTTCCATAATCGTTAACCTTGCCACTCAACTTCACATTGGTTGTCCCCAACACGACTATGCTTTGTTAAAGTGAAATAATAATCTGACACTGTTTCATCCAGAAACCTCCAGAGGTTCCCCACAGCTTCCAAAGTGGAGCTCCAATTCCTCAGCTTTAAGTCTCAAACCCTTCACTCAGGAACCTGACCCACCACCCTACCCAACCTCTCCCCATCTCCCATGCCATTTCCACAACTTGACCCTTATCTTGGCTACTCCCATTTTGGAACAATGTAAATTCCCAGGCCCTATCCCTTATCCATCTTTTCAAACTTAATTCCTACTTCTAGCCTCCCTCTGAAGCAATGCTTTCCTCCTTGAATGCCTTAGGACTTTCTATCCTTTGAACTAACTCCATGCCTGAGGAAAATCGTGCTTTCTGTAATCTATAGCTTACTGACCTGGATCACATCCATGGGCTCCCCAAACCCTCTTTCAAGAACTGCCCCCCGCCACATACACCCCAACAAAGGGCACAACATATGCCATCTTAAAGCTAGGATCATAAATCTAGCTCTGGGCCAGGAGATCATGGTCCTTAGAGAGTCAGAGACAATACCAGGAAGAAGTTTGGGGAGGCAATTTACCCAGCTCCTCCACTCACTGATTCTGACGACTACATTAGCAAAATTTCATGTTCTAGATTATTTATGAAAAGAATTATGCCCATTATTTGATTCAATCACACAATATACCTGTGGCACTGATATTATCACCACATTATGCAGGTAATCAAACTGGGGCACAGAAGGGATGAAGAGCTTGCTGATTCACGTAACCCGAGTCAGCTAAGATCAGACATGTGGTTCCGTCAGCCACAGTGGAACCACTACAGGACCTGGGCTCCGTAACTGCAAGGGGCAGGAGGAACACCTGAAATACCAATCAAGGTCATTGACTGGCACGTTCTTCCTTCTTTCTTTCTTTTCTTTTTTATTTAGTTTTGTTTTCTGTTCTTGTCTGCCAGTCTTCCTCTTTCTGTCTCTTCTTCCTCCTCCCTCTGTTCCTTCTTTCCTCATTTTGGCATTACTTGCTCATGAACTGGATTTTAGGAAAGATTTCACAGAGCTTTAAGGGATTTAACTCAAGAACTACTTCACCCTTCTAATTTTTGCAAATGAGGAAGTGGAGTCCAGACAAGGGAAGGGTGTGGTACTAGGTTACTGTTTGTGACAAGGCTGAAGGGTGAACCCACTTCCTCTTCCATCAACCATTCTTCTGCCCTAGCTTCCCTGTGCCCTATACAGTCTATACTTAGTAGAGTCGACCTCTGGGCTTTTCTTCCTTGAGTTCCAAAAGGTCACAGTATCTCACTGAAGACCCCCAGATCTGTAAAGCACAACCTGAATGTCAGTAATGCTATTGTCAGAGATAAATCCATCACCAGGTCTCTGACCTACTCTATGGTTCAATGTATTGGTGGATTCAAAGTTTGAATAGACTAGTTTGGAAGGTGAGAACCTCTGACCTTTATCCTGACCCCTTTCTTGTACACCTTTCTGCTTCCTGACTATCATAAGGTAAGAAGCTTTCCCCCTGATGCCATCGTTTTCCCTGCCACCATGGAGCTTCCCCTCGAGTCTGTAAGCCAAAATAAACCCTTTCCTCCTACAAGCTGCTTTTGGTCGGGTGCTTTGTGCCAGCAACGCAAAGCTGACTGCAACTCCCTTCCTCCATACCTAAAAACAATGGAAGCTACCAACTATTGGCCAAAACCTCTGAAATCATGAGCCAAAATAAATCTTTCCCCTTTAAACTATGCCAAATATTATAGCAATAAAAAAGTCTGACTAACACACTTTCAATAAAACTCAAGCAATAATTATAGTTATTGGCTGTATTGAGACAGTGCCAGAGACGGAAAGAGAAAAACACCTTATTTGTTCCCATCCTACACTGCTCTGAGCACATGGCTTCAACCTCTTTGATTTATGTTGTCTTCTGAGTATCAGTCTCTCCCACTGGACTGTAAGCTTTCTGAAAAGCAGGAACTGTTTTTCCGTCTTTGCTTTATCAGTAGTGCTCTAGATCCCATTATACAGATAAGGGCACAGTAGTTTCCCAATAAGCATTAATTGAATGAATAAAATAGCACGTATTGCATTAGTTTACTAGACATCTGTAACAAAATACGAGAATAGGTTGTGGAAACAGAAAGTATTTCTTTTATCACCAATGCCTAATTCCATCTATACCTGACCAAGAACATGGAAAACATTCTATACATTTCAATCTAAGGAATGTAATGTGATATATTATCAGTAAGACTTTGTAGATGAGTAAAATGAGGCAGAGCCAATAAGTAATTTGCTCCTTATCAGACAGCTAACAGGTTACAGACCTTCATAGTCAGCTCTGCAATGCTGGGTTGAGCATCCAACCAGACACAGTTTATGGGAAGAAGGGATTTATTTGAGGCTTACAGATACAAAGGAAGTTCCATCAATGGTAGAAAAAGCTGTCTCCCTTTTACAGATTCAAGTAAAGGGAAATCACCAACTAGCCAGCAAACACCAAAAAGCAATGAGCATGCTCACACAGCTCTCTCTACACCTTTGGGCTGGAATCAGATTCGCCGCTAAACACACCTTTGGATGGACCCCAGGATTTATCCCAGTGACACCTCCTCCAGCCAGGCAGGAGACCTAAGATACAAGCTTAATAAAAAACCTGAGTCTAGGGGAGGGCATGTATTCACACTCACATACAGTCACACTTAAACTGCCACACTCCAACTGGCCATCATTCTGGTTCCAAAGTCTACTCCTTTGTTCCTTCCTTTCTTCCTTCCTTCCTTCCTTCTTTCCTTCCTTCCTTCCTTCATTTCTTTCTCTCACTCTGTCTTGCATGTGTGTATGACACATGTAAGTGTATGTATGCTTGTTTACATTGTGTGAGAGCGTGAGCACATGTATGTGCATGTATGTGGAGGCCAGAGATTGAAAGCAGGTTTTTCTTGATTACTCTCCACTTTATATACTTTCCATTTTGGCTGGTCTAGCTAGCTAGCTTGCCCTGGGATCCCAAGTCTCTTTTCCCAAGTACTGGGCTTACTGGTGGGCCACCATGCCCACTACGCTTTAATATGGTGTCATAGTCAGCCTCACGCCACTGGGATGAACCTCCAAACCAGGCACAGTTATGGGAGGAAGGGATTTATTGAAGTTACGGATCCAGAGAAAGTTCCATAATGGCAAAAGAGACTGGCCTGGCCCGCTTTCAGAGGTCCAAACAGAGAAAGAGAAAAGGCAGCACCATCACCCCCACCACACACACACACTAGAAAAAAAGGCAGGAGGAAGAGAGAGATTTCCTTCCCCTTATATAGCCTTAGGGTATGGTCTTGCAACCTTTTCCCAGACTTGGTAACTTCCCGAGTCTCTGGAATTTCCTTCCTGCACTGCCCTCCGGGAAGGAAATCTGCCACACAACACTCAAGATTACTGTGGATGGCTAACAGGTCAAGTTGACAGCAAAGCTTAGCCATCACATAGGGGGACTGAGAATCCACACTCAGGTCCTCACACTTGTGAATCAAGTCATTTGGTCACTGAGCTATTTTCCCAGCCTCCAAAGTCTTCCCTCTTGACCAGCATTCCCTACTGCCCTTCAATGACAAGGGATCTTATTATTTTTAACCCAACATGGGGAGAAATTGAAGACCACCCTACTGTTGAGAGGAGAATAAGTGAAGCCACAAATGAAGGAAAGAAAGTAGAAAATAGATATAGAATAAATTATATTGGGGTTGCAAACCCTAAGTGTGTTCCACAGCTTTCTATTGTTGGGATGAAATACCTGAAAAGCTCAAATTAGAGGAGGAACTAGGTAATTTAGTTCACAGTTCCAGAGGTTGCTAACTCCATTGCTGTGGGCCATGAGGAGAACTTCATGGTGGTGAGAGCGTGTGGAGATGGGAATAGGAAGCCTCTCACACAAGCATGTGTGCATGTGCACACACACACACACACACACACACACACACACACACACACCACACACCTAGCATGCTGTGCTTATTTCTGCTATGCTTATGGATCCCATAATAGTTGTTTCTTAGTTTCTAATTCCATATATACTTAACCAAGAAAATGGAAATCATTGTGTATTACAACCTAAGGAAATTAATATAAGTGATATTATCAGTGACACTTTGTAGATGTTATTTAAAAATAACATCTTAAATAGTTATTTATCTCTGCACATGGCTGAGTTGAGGACTGGACTGTCAATACATGATTCTCTGGGGACATTCCGGATCCATAGAATAACACCCAGATTTGCAAGCAGCTGGCTGAGCAAATGGCCTCGAGGGCAAGAGAGCAAGGCTGGGAAGGTAAGAGGCCAGAGTAGGTGAGGTCTCATGAGATGCGATAATAAAGTTGGGCTTACTTCTCCAGAATCTGAGGAGCTATTGGGTCTTTGATCATTTACCTTCTTGATTTTTTAAGTGAGGAAACTGAAGGCCAGGCAAAACTAGTCACACAGGTCAGTAGCAGAATGGAGGCCAACGACTAGGTCTTCTGAGCCTAGTCTACTCTACAACTCTGTTAACCACTTCTTGCACATGCATATGGAAACAGAAATATTCTTTTAAAGATATTTTTGTTTATTTGCAAGCAGAAAGAGATAGAGAGAAGAGAGACAGAGAGAATAGGCACGCCAGGGACTCTAGCTGCTGCAAATGAACTCCAGATACATGCACCCATTAGTGCATCGGGCTTTACATGGGTACTGGGGTATTGAACCCAGGTCACTAGGCTTGCAGGCAAGTGCTTTAACCTCTAAGCCATCTCCCCAGCCTTGAAATATTCTTAAAGAATGCTTCTTTCTAGGCTTCCCCATGTCTTTCACGGTGTGCACCAACCTTCTCTTTTTAGATAATTATAATTTTGCCCAAGTTTCAGCTAATTAATATCTTCCCATCTAAAATAACTATCGTGATTCAAAGCCACAATGATCCTACCAAAATTTCTAATGATGCAATTTCCTGGTGTGGCTCTGTAGCATGTGGCAGAGTGGCTCACTGGGAACATTTTATAGACTACAGGAACATATTTCTTGTGTCTAATAGACACTTAGAGATAAAAAGATAAACATCCACTCTGGATAGGTTTGTTTTACCAAGCAAACTTTAGGTCAGCAAATATTTGCTGGTTCCTACAATAGGCCATACTCTGCAAGCCCTTCATGATGGAAAAATACATAAGGTCAGATTCTGACAACAGACTCCTATTGTTTAATAGTGAAATGTATGCGTGTATACATACACATGTCTATTGTTGTCTTGGTCTATTTCTGCCATACCTAAGGCACTTCTTTGAAGTGATTCCCCAGTCAGGCGATTCAGTCTGGGGCCAGGAAAATGACAAACAGTATTTCAACAGAAGAAACTAAGCACAGTGTTCACCACGTATCCAGTTTTCTTTGCTTTGGGTTTAGTATTCTGTGGTTAAATGTAATATAAAAATATAAAATGAAAACTACCAGGGTATATTCATATATTTTAAACTTTAAAATATTTTCATTTATTTGAGAGAGGCAAAAAGAGAGACGGGGTTTCACCAGGGCCTTCTGCATGTGCCACTTTGTGCATCGGGCTTTCAGCGGGCACTGAGGAATCAAACCCAGCCCAGCAGGCTTTGCAAGCAAATGCCTTTAACCATTGAGTCATCTCTCCAGCCCTATTCATATTTTAAAATTATGTAGTAGTCCAAGTGGCATGATGAAATAATTTTTCTCCAGCTCTTTCTCTCTCTCACCCAGACCTGTAATCCATCCCTTTGTTCAGAGTATCCACAATGTGTATCAGACACTCAGTTTGACGCTTTGCTTCAGGCAACCGCTGGGGACTCTTGCAACATATGAGCCATGTATAAGGTAGAAAAAAAAATCAGATGTACAGGTGACAGAAATGCGGAGGAGTGGGGACACCAGAGATGAGCAACGGCGGAAGATGCTCTGCCTCTTGAGCCTGCAGAAACAGTGTTACCAGGTCTAGGAAGCAAGGACATTTGACAGGACCTAGAGACACCCAGCACGTGAAGCCACTGCTGGTTATGCTATAGGAGCTGGAGACCAGAGGAACGCCTGCCCTTTGCCTTCCTCTCCTGCAGTCTCTGGCCATTTACGCCCATTAGCCAATCCTGCCTTTGAAGCAGCACGAAGAGGCACGTGGATCACACAGGCCCCTGGGTTTGCAAAGAGAAGATCGAGCTGTTGACTGGTACAGAGGGTGGCCTTGAGGAAACAGTCTCTCAAAGTCACTTAAATTCAGTGCTACAACCTCAATCTGTCACTCTGGTGCAATGCCTCTGAAAGCCATGGGCTGATTTTAAATAAGTTAGCAGATAATAGAAAAAAAATGCTAGATCATGTCTTCAGTTCTATTTGGGGATCAAAAGTGACCAATAAATAGGACCCTTGAAATTACTTTGAGATGGTTCCACCCTTTTGGCTTTATAGAAGACTAGTGGCCTGGGGAACATTGTACGAGGTCACCCGTCAAATTCTTAACAGAGGAAACACAGAGCCACAGAGGACCCTCACTGTTTCCTTTACCCGTCTCTTTCTTTGAAGTTTGGGGTTTGGAATTAGTCTAATATAATGATCTGTGTTTCTGATGCCATTTCTTATTGTCCTTGTGTCTCCATTTCCCTTTCGGACTTCCTTTTTAAAAAACATAAATATCTTTATTTTCTTTATTTGAGAGAGTGAATGTGTGTATGGGTATACCAGGGCCTCCTGCCACTACAAAGGAAGTCCAGACGCATGTACCACTTTGTGTACCTAGCTATAGATGGATACTGGGGAATCCAACCTGGGACATCAGGCTTTGCGAGCAAGTGTTTTTAACTGCTGATCCATATCTCCAGCCTCCTTTCAGACTTTCATCTCTTTTTTCTAATAATATTTCACATTTCCATTTTATGTGCTTTTTAAAATTCTATGCTGATGGATGATGAAAATTTAGCATCAAGCAATATCTATTTTAAATTAAGAGTGGATAAATTTCCCTAAACATCTCAATAAATAACTCAATTCTCCTTTGATAGCTGATGTGAGAAAGCAGAGCAAACTCGGCCAATCTTGGGGCTGCTGACGAAAATCAAAAATCTCAGTCTCTTGCTGTTGACACAAAGCCCGGGCCATGGCGAGAGCTCTGGAGGAAGCAAGGGTGTTCGAGGCTGGCCCATGAGAACAGCGGTGTTCCCACCAACGGCTCAAGGTGGTGTGTTCTGCTCGGCAAGAGACACCTGTCTGCTTTAGCTCTTACCGTGATCCCAGGTTCTTTGGAGAACGAGCAAAAATGTTGAGGGGAGGGTTCCTGGCTTGTCAAAGGAGAGTGAGTTTTGACTGCTTCACAGTTTCCGTCTGGCTGTTAAGAAATGTACCGTTCCACCCAAGAAGGCCTATTATGGTCACAGAGGCATGAAGACAGTAATGATCCCAAGTGACTCATAAGATTCCCAGTGGCCCACTGTGGGTTGACATTTCCTGAAATGTCAACAAAGGAAAACTCGTCAACATTTGCCATGAGGGGCCATCAAGGGGTCATCACTCCCCGTTCGTTGACACCTTGTGTGACCACGCATACGACCAAGTGTATAACACTGAGCTGAGTTACAGGATGGAGTAAAATGAGGTTCCTTACCTCACATATTTTAATGGAACGACTAATGGTAACAAGAAATCTAATCAATAGGGCAGTTATCATTTGTGACGATTGCTTGAAGGAAATAAACAAGGTGATGATTCTTATTCATGGATATCTGTCAGCTTAAGGGTTAGGAAGCTAATGGTTTATGATGATTGTCAATTTGACAGGACCAAGAACCACGGGGGAGATGAGTCTCTGGGCAGATCAGCTTGGCCTCTAAGCACGGCTGTGATGATTATCTGGATGACTTTAACTGAGGTGGGAAGACTGTATGCAGCACCATTACAGGTGCCAGGGTCCTGGGCTGGATAAAAAAGGAGAAATTTACCTGAACAAGCCTCCTCACTGTGGATTGACTGTGACCAGCTACTTCAAGCTTCTGCTGTCATGTCTTCCCTGCGATGACGGTCCATAGCCTCAAACTGCAACTGAAATAAGCCCTTCCTCCTGGAAGTAGCTTCTGGTCAGCAGTGAGAAAGTAACTAATACAGGAGGTGAAGCAGTGCATAAAATGAAATATGAATCTTGAGAAGAAACCATCTGTGGAAACAAGTGTTAAAAAGAGTGAAAGGCCGAGAAAATGGGATATGCAAAGTCCCGAGGCAAGAAAGTGTTTGGCATAATGAGCAGAAGGCCGTCAACCTGGTTGGAATGGAACAAAGAAAGTGCGACATAGAGAAATTGGGAGAGGGGTTTGGGGCTAGTCCAACCTCCTTAGTAAGGAGTTTTGGCTTTATTCAATGAGAAAGGCAAAGTTTCTATTTCTTCTAAGAAGTTTTATTTCCTTATTTGCAAGCAGAGAGTAACAGAAGAGACAGAGAGAGGGGGAGGTCGGGGAGAGGGAAGGAGAGAACGGGCAGGCCAGGGCCTCCAGCCACTATAAACAAGCTCCAGCTGCAGGCGCCACTTTTTACATCTGGCTTTCCATGGGTACTAGGAAGTCGAACCGGGGAAGATCATCAACTGCTGAGCCATCTCTCCAGCCCAACAGTGAACCCCGACAATCCCACTGAGGACAGTCCTAAGGGAAGAGGGTCTGGGGAAGAGGGGGTGTAAGACGACAAGCTTTGGAAAAGTGATCGATAATAATAATAAAGCAGAAGAAAGAGTGCACTAAGTAGTATGAATTGCAGAAAAGGAGAATGAGGCTTTTCAAGAGTCTACAGCAAAGTCAAGGCGTGGAGGGAGGTAATGGCCACCAGCCAAGGATCAAAAAGCTCCATGTGGGGCTGGAAAAATGTCTCAGCGGTTAAGGATAAAGCAGAAGGTCCTGGGTTCTATTCCCCAGGACCCACGTAAAGCCAGATGCCCAAGGTGGCGCATGTGTCTGGAGTTCATTTGCAGTGGCTGGTGGCCCTGGAATGCCCATTCTCTGTTTTTCTCTCTCACTCTTTTAAATAAATAAATTGTTTATATATTTATACATTTACATTACAAACACTGGCCTCAATGACCCAGCAGTGAACACCAACCATCCCACTGAGGAGAGCCCTAAGGGAAAGGGTCCGGGTAAGAGGGGCTTTAAGACTACAGCCTTTGTAATAATAATTAACAATAATCATAATAAACTAAAAGTAATATGTGTGCGTGTGTGTGCTAGATGTGGTGGAGCATTCCCAGCAACAAGGAGAATGGGGTAGTGGAATGATCATGAGTTCAAGATCAGCCTTTATTAGAGTAATACCTTGTCTCAAAAAAAATTAGAAAAACATTTGCATCAGTTCAGACCATAAATATTTTTTCTTGCCACTGTTCCCTAAACAATTCAGTGGAACAACTATGCATATGGTATTGTATATTATAATCTAAATTATACATGAGAATGTGAGCGGGTTGTATTTAAATACTATGTAAGTTTACATAAGAGATTTGGCCACTTCAATTTTGATATCTGTGGTGGGTCCTACAACCAACCCACCCTGCAGATTCCGAGGGAGAACCAGCAAGGGAAATGGAAACCCCAGAGTCAGCAGCACATGTGAGACCTTGAATTACTTGACAGTGGTAGGTATCCAATGGGTTGAACTCTGCTCCTCAGGGACACAGAGGCCAAGGATACTTCTAAACATCCTTAAATGCACAAGACAGCCCCCAGAGCAATAAGTTAGCCAGCTCAAAATGTCAGAAGTTAAGAACCCCTGCTTCTCAGATGACATGAATAAAGTTCCAGAGAGAAAGCAGGGGGGTCCTTAAAGTGTCACCCCAGATGCCAAGTGTTAGGCAGGAGCCTGGACTTGTTTCTGTGGCAAAGGCTGATGGGAATTGGTGAGGAACGGGGCTTGTGGAATTTTCCACTGAGGGTGTCTGAGGGGTCTGAGCACCACACTGGAGCCTTGGTAAGAACAGAACACTTGTTGAAACCCGTGAGAAAGCAGGGAGACCAGGGGGAGCCTGGGTTTGGAGATGCTGCCCAATAACGCCTTATCAACTGAGCAGGAGGGTTGATCGGATGAGTCTAGGCAATTCTAGAAGAGAAGGACCTTGAGAACAGGGTTGGAGTGGGAAAGTCCTTGGGCATTAGGAGAAGGAGCAGGAAATCCTCCATGGATTGGGCTTCCTGGGGCAGCTTTCCAAACTAGATATTATCTGGGTCTGTTGGGTCCTGCTGGATCTCCTTGCCTGCACAGTCAATCACTAGGGGAGATTTTTTTAAAGCACTAAAATGCCAAGGTCCCACCTCCAGAGATGGTGAAACTTGGTCTGATTTAGAGCCCCAGCCCTGGAATTTTAAAAGCTCTCCAGGTATTCTAGATTGAGTGGTACCAGTCTAACCCTAGCATCGCTTGCTCAGATGTTTATGGGGACCAACAGGCAAAGAGAAACAGGGCGGCCCCACCTAAGCAGGCGGCCTCAGTCAGCAGTCCTCCCATGGCTCGCTCATGGAAATCTGAACTCACCATTGCCAGATCTTCCCACCCTCTTGTTTGCCCAGGGAGCCTGCAGCCCATATTGTCGACGGTTAGCTCCAGCTCTCTCTCTAAAATTCTATGACAAACAGAACATGTCTGCAGAGTGGGTTGGGCCTCGGGGCTGTCATTTAGCAAGCTCTGGCCCAGGGCAGTGGTTTTCACACTGGTTTTTAGCCAGAGGAGGTTTTCACCAAACAAGTTACTTTATAGAACTGCTATAGAAGGAATAACTCAGAACGGAACTCAGTAGGGCAGAGAAATACTAGGACTCTCCTCCAGCTCCAGGTGACTCTTGAGGCGGTCTGAAGCCCTAGTTCTGGCTCAGCTCTCTAGTCCACTTCCCAGAGGAGGACACTGAGGCCTTCATAGCGTGGTCCCAGAGTAGAGTCCACCCCATGGGGCCTCCTTCAAATGTGTGCGAATGTTTGGACTTGTAGTGACAAAGTGGGTTCTTTGGCATTTTGTGGCCAGGTGCCAGGAATGCTAAACTTTCTGCAGTAAAATCATCCCACACAAAATGCCAACACATCTCTACTGGAAAACACCAAATGAGGAAACCCAAGTCCAGAGGTGATGTCCACAGGCACGACCATCACAAATGACCCTTTAGCTGCAGCCCCATAGGCTTAAAGACTTCCACCAGTGCCCATAGGAGACATTCCTGGCTGGGGTTGGCCATACTTCAAACACAGGGAGAGAGGGATGCTTTGGAATTAAAGTCATGTAGTGACTTGAGAGACAACTATGACAGAAGGCTTAGCCAGGTTTTAAGGAGCAAACTGGAAAGAAGACAGAACTGCAGCTTCTGTTCAACTTGGCCAGTGGCCAGCGTCAGTGCCAAGAGGGCCCAGCAGCTGCTGCGAGGGGCAGAGGTTCCGGCAAACACCGGAGACGCGCCAGTGACACAGGGCTGTTGGCTCCATTGGTCATTTCATCTCCAGACCCAAACGTGCCAGAGGCAAAACGAGGAGGCAGGAGCAGAAAGTGAAAGGCGTTCCCTGGCTCTCCCAGAAAACAGAGCCAACGTGCACCTCCATGCACTCTAGTTTCTCAGCAGCCACCAGGCAAGGCGAGGAGTACTGGGAATGCAACCAAGGAAGCTTCACTCACACCAGGCTCGGTGATAACCACCTTTGGAAATCTGATTCTGTGACCTTTGGTCATCCTCCTGAGGAAGTTCAGAAGAAGAGCCCCAGGCCCAGCTGGGAGTTTGGATGAGCCGCTCCCAGGCCATGGTGGGTATGCGAATCACACAAGAGACCTGCTAAGCTCCCAGGTAGTTCTACGTCTCCTCGTCCTGGTAGCACTCCAGGGCACAACACAGCTGCTGGTCTTACTGGGCCAGTGACAGCCGCACTGCACTTGGAGATCATAACACCATCAGATGGCCACTTGTTTCTAAGCGCGTCATGAAGAAGAGTTGAACAACGTGCAAATGTCTGTGATGGAAGGGGGGGTCCTATTTCTAGGTTGAACGAGCTCAAAGAGCCAGTGTAATGGCATCAATGAACGTGGGGCACAAGCAAGATGCACACATGGGCTCTTTAGAGGTAGTAGGAGACAGCTCTGAAATACGTCTTTTATATCCCATTTCCGGAGCTGAAACTTTTTCCGTCAGGCTCATGAGGTACATCACTTTTCTCATTGCTGTGACAAAATCTCTGGCAAAACAACTTAACAGAGGAAGGGTTCCTTTTGGCTTACAGTTCAAGGGGACACAGCCCATGATAGCAGGGAAGGCACAACTGCAGGAGGTCATGGCGGCTGGTTACATTGCACCTGCAATCAATAAGCAGAGAGCAGCCGAGAAGTAGGGCCAATCTGTAGACCCTCAAGGTCCATTCCAAGTGACCCACTTTCTGAAATGAGGCTCCGCTTCCCAAAGATAACACAGCCCTGCAAAATAGTATCACAAGGGGGTTCTAGAAACATATGTGCAGATGGAGGCATTTTATATTCAAACTACAGCACTAGGGAAACACTGAATGCTTGTGTTGTGAAAACAACATTTGCGGAGAATATGTCTGTCATTACTATTCTACAGTGATCTTTAAAGAGCAATAGACGAGTCTAAATCTCAACTTTGTGACTATTATCTGTGTAACATTGGCTATATGTCACAAATCTGTCTGGGCCTCAAAGTCCTCATAGCTAAACTAGAAATACCTTCTTTAAAGGGGAGACTAATTAAAAATATGATATACATAAAACATGTAAAGTACTTAGCAACCAGTTCTGCTTTAAAATGTTTGTGCTATCTCTTCTTCTGTATCCCACATAATTTTACCTAGAAAGGACTTCATAACTTCCCATCTGGAGGCCTTACTCAGGAATCAGAGGTCCATTGCTTCACTCAGTAAACCACAGGAAGTTGGTAGGAAAAGCATCATGGAAAGAGAGAGAGAGAGAGAGAGAGAGAGAGAAAGTGAGAGGGAGGGAGGGAGGAAAGGAGGGAGGGAGAGATAGAGAGAAAGAAAGAAAGAAAGAGAGAGAATGGAAGAGAGAGGGAAGGAGGGAAAAGAAGAGAAGGAAGGAAAGAGAAGGAAGGAAAAAGAAAAGAAAGAAAGGAAAAGCCTGTCGCTGGGCCACGGTATCCTTCCCACAGACCAAGCTGTGGAAACTACACATTTGCTCGGAGTAAGACTGTCTTAGTCTGAGTTCCCAGAGGTGCCCTTCTGCACCAACCTTGGCCTTCAAAGGAGGCTGACCCTGCCGAAGGTCACTTCCATCTTTCGGTCACTGATGACGGAAACATTTAGAGCTCAGGACTGTGTCCCCGCATCCTCTTCCCTTCACGCCGGCTAATGTGTTTTTCATTTCTCTTGGCTGTTCTCCCGGCCCTTCCTCTGTGCTCCCCAGGGCTTCCCACAACAAACCTGCGTGCTTTGGCGTCCTCTCTCCGGATACGCCTTGGCCGTGTTCATCAGCCCAGCCCAGACTCCTGGGCCTGAAAGGGTCAGGTGGCCTGGGGCTCTGCTGCCTTCCATCCCTTGAAGCAGCCCGTCCTGCTTGGGAACACAGACTCAGCCACTCGGCCAGGCCCTCTCCTCTCTGCTTTTGTCTCATCTTCGAAGACATCAACAGCACACTTCGTCTTTTGCAAAAGGCCTTTTGCCTATGGCTTCCCATTTACTCCCATCACAACTTGCGAAGCAGGAGATGCCAAAATAGGCAGACCCCCAGGGTCTCTTCAGGCCCAAAGTGGGCCGCTTTTCACGTCTTGCTCAGCTGGGAAGGGGCAGGAACGTAAGAGCCAGGCTGTGTTCTATCTCCCTGTGGACCTGCTTTGTTTCTTTTGTCTTTTCTTCACTTCTTTCTTACTCTATGCTGTTAAATAGCTTCCCTGTCTGGAAGCCCGGGGAGGGGGGAGGAGATGCAGCTCATAGGTTAGCTTTAACAGTTCACCAGAAGCCATTGGCTCTTTAACCTCCCCATCTGAATTTCAAGTTAGAAGGGGCACAGGAAAATTTCCTCCTCTTTTCTATTTATTTTCCAACCCCTTTATCCTTTTTTTTGGTGTGTGGGTGTGTATCTATAATGTGTATATATGTATGTTCATGTGTGTGAGTGTATATGCCACAGTACATGTGGAGGTCAGGGGACAACTTCAGTTGGTGGTCTTCTCCTTCCATCTTATTTGAGGCAGGGTGTCTCATTGTTCATTGCTGTGCTGACCAGGTTAGCTGGTCCATGAGCTTCCAGGCAATCTCCTGTCTCCAAGGTCCTTCTTGCTCTGGGCACACTGGGATTATAGACACTATTGGTCCTAAGCATCTGGATTTTTGTGTGCTATGGGAATCCAAACTCAGGTACTCACCCCTACTTGTGTGGTAATGTTTTATCCACTGAGCCTTCTTATCCAGTCCCTCCCATTTATCTGTGAACTTTTATGCTGCTACAAAATATTCCTTTTAAACAAAGGATATGTTTTGTGTGTTTGGTTTTGGTTTTCTTTCTTTCCAGTTCTTTTTGTTTGAAGGTTCAGGCAAGATACAAAGTATTCCATGGGACTCTTCTTTTGACATCTAGACTGAATGTAGACCACAGAGAACTTGCTTGTATCATTCAAGTATTCCTTATGGAAGCAAGGAGGACCCTTATCCTGAGCCAGCACTTCAAGGGAAGTGATTTTCCAGAATATTGTGGGATGTTCTCAGCCTGGTCCTCACTTTTTCCACCAGTCAAAGCCTTCTCTCAGGCTCCGGTTGAAATTATCCAAGTCTGTCCCAGTGGGCAGTTCTGCCTAGTACCTCATTCTACTCTGTGTCACTTACTTGGTTTCTCTAGTAGACTGAAGTTCTTCTATTGTAAAGACCATCTTTTTATATTTTATTAATTCATTTGTGAGCAGAGAGAGAGAGAGATTCGTGCATCTGGCTGTACGTGGGTACTGGGGAATTCGACCCAGGCTGACAGGCTTTGCAGACATGTGCCTTTATCTGCTGAGCCATTTCTACAGCCTATAGAGACCATTTTTTAATCATCTTAATACACCACTGCAGATCCCAGCACTCCCAAACAACAACAACAACAATAATAACTATAGCAAACTGGACTTAGCAAAGTGCTTACTCTGTAGTAGAGACCACTCAAACAATTTCTTAATAATCTCACAGCAGCCTATTGCAGCTAGTGCTATTTTCATTTAAGTAACTTTCCAAAAATTATATAGGCATAACAGAAGAAGATGGAATTTCCAACACAGTTCTGTCAAATTCTCTAATTCTCAAGCTGAGATGGTTTGCCTAGCACAGTGGCAAAGGGAATTGACCTTCCATGAGCTTTGTGGTGACCTTCTCGTTGCTGGGGCAAAGCACCTGACCAAAGTCAGCTGTTGGCTTACAGTCTCCAGGGGGAAACTCCATGATGGCAGAGAAGAGCATGTCATGACAGAGGCTAAACATCACCTCTGCCACGTTGGGTGGAAAACAGCAGCGGGAGATGAGCTGAATCCTACCAAGGGGGCTCTGGCTATAATCCCCATAAGCCTGCCCCCAGAAACACACCTTCCTCAGCAAGGCTCCACCTCCCAAATTGCCACCAGCTGGTGGCCAACTATCCAAAACACATCAATTGATGGGACATATCTGATCCAAGAAAATTTTTTTTAAAATATTTTATTTATTCATTTTCAAGCAGAGAGATACAGAGAGAGAGAGAGAGAGAGAGAGAGAGAGAGAGAGAGAGAGAGAGAGAGAGAGAGAGAACATGCACCAGGGCCACAACCCTGTGGGTCTGGTTTATGTGGGTCCTGGGGAATTGAACCCGGGGCCTTAGGCACTGGAGGCAAGTGCCTTAACCACTGAGCCATCTCTCCAGCCCTGATCCAAGAAAATTTTAAGCTGTCTTCCTTCATTCAGCACCTTGTGAGTACAAGGAACACTTTCAAAGCCATCTTGTCACACTCTCACATTTAAATTTCGAAGACCAAGTCAAAGAGGAGAAAGTCAGTCAGCCGAGGCTGACCAGAGAGAAAGTAGCACGCCTTCATACTCAGCACAGCATTCCCTCCACTGCCTGGCCACCCCTCTGCCACCAATTTTCCTGGAGAGTTTCCATGGGACAGGAACTGCTCAGAATTGGAACGCTAACACAGCAAGAGGGTGTGGTGGGGACTCCAGCATATGCCACACGGCTTGATGACACTGTATAGGACACCAGGGCGTCCAGAGACCCTGAAGCTTTATTTTCCTTTAGAGTCTGTGTAGAACAAATGTTGACTTCCCTGTTTCAGCAAGTCAGCCCCCCGTGAGTGAGTCATCTTGGCTCGTGGATGGAAGTCTGTGCCCTGGCTTTGTCTTGTGTGGGTTCCTGGCTGACTGCAAGCGTATGGACTCTCGGATAATACAAGATGACACAGACATACCACTGGTTACTGTTTAACCTACTGTTGACATTTTCCACCAGACAGTTCTTCCTTCGCAGCCCTGCTGCTGCTATGTTGGCTGTCGAGCAGCCTTCTTGGCTTTTAACTATTAGATGCCAGGAGCACCTCCCGTCACCCAGTGGTGACAAGCGAAAATGGTCCCAGACACTGCAGAATGTTCCCTAGAAGCAAAGTCACCTGTGATTTATATGGTCTTTAGCTCCATGTCTGCCTGAGTCCTTAGAGGGAGGGAAAATTACAACTTGAGACTATCTTCTTAAGGATACTCTGGTCTGAGATTCCAAAACATTTTAGGGTTTCCATGTATTGTGTCTTTGCAATGTACCAAATAGCAGCCAAGGGTGTTACTTATTTTTTATAGAAACCATGTGGGGTAAAAATTACTTCCCATAAATATTAGTCAGTGTTCTCCATAAAAGTTTTGAATGTATATATAAATATATGATAGATGGATAAATGATGGATGGATGGATAGATAAAAATGGCTTACACAGTCAATAAGGTTGAATTTTTTTTTCATATTGGTCTCTTTAGTGAGAAGAAAGGAGCATGGCTCAGCCCAAAACTCTGGAAACTTCAGAACCAGGGAGGTCAAGGACCTCAAAGACCTTAAGGGCCATTGGTGTAAGTCCCAGAATCCAAAGCGTAAAGAACCTGGTTTCATGTCCAAGAACAGCAATAGAAGAAATATGCCCACTCCTGAAAATAGACAGTTTCCCTCTTCTCTCCTTTTTCTATTCCTGCCCCTTAGGTAAGTGCCACCCACACGAAGGGCAGGTCTTCCCCAACAGTTTTCCAACTCACAGACCATTTTCCCTAACAAAACACTTATGGACACATTATAAAAAAGTATTACCAATTATCTACATAGCCTTGATGCTCCAGATCAAAGGAAGGCAAGCAGAGGAGTTTCCTATCATTTAGGAGAGGGCCAGCCCTCTTGCTCCATCCAAATCTCCAATGGGTTAGATGAAGACCACAAACATTAAGAATGGCCACCTGTTCTACTTTTTCCCCTGATGCACCTGCTAACCTCACCTGAATCACCCTCAAAGACATACCGAAACCTAGTTTTCTCATCTGTAATACTGTGATGGTTCAGTTAATTTGCCAGGACCATGGGTGCCAAACCTTTTGGTCACTCATTAACGTAGGTGTTTTTGTGAGGGTGTTTCTGGAAAGGAAGCACAGCAAAGCAGATTGACCTCCCAACGTGAGGCTTACCTAGAGAGTCACACGCGCAAAGGCTATGGTGACCAGTTTGTGCTCTTAAACTCTACGTAACTCCAGAGATTCCACTGGGTTTGTTGTATTCTCTCAGGTACGCAGGGCAGAAGAAATGAAGCTTAAGAATCACACTCTGTGTGCTGGCCCAGTTGGTTATTGTCCTGGTTTGGTCCAGGTTCCCCCACAAACAAATATGTTCTACACGTTTGATTCCCAGCTGATGGCAAGATTGGAACCTTCTTTGAGTTGTGTTGTTGGGGGATGGGCTTATGAGTGTTAATAAGCCATCTTCCTTTTGCCAGTGTTTGGCACACCTTCCTGCCACTATGGCGGAGGTAATATCCACCCTCTGCTCACGCCATCATTTTCTCTGCCATGATGGAGTTCTTCCCTCAAGTCCATAAGCCAGAATAAACCTACCACAAGCAGCTTTTCGTTGGGTTCTTTGTTGCAGCAATGAGAAGTTAACTGCAGCAACAAGAAAGCTGTCTTCCACAGATTTGGCACCAGAGAGTGAGATCTGTGGTAGCTGCTAGAACCCTGATTCTGTGGCTTTGGCCTTTTGGAACTGACTTTCAGGAGAAATGTGGAAGGATTTGAAACCTTGGCCTAAGAGATGCCTTGCAGTGCTGAAAGCACGGCTTGATTCTGGTCGGAGTTGAAAGACCTGAATGCAATAAGGACTAGGCACTGAGGTTAGGCTTACGAGGGGGAGAAAGAACTTGGTCAGGACTGGGCCAGAAGCAGTTTGCGGGAGAGGCTTGCTGCGTTCTGCCTGCTTGTGTCTTGAGAACTTGTGCAGGACTGCAGTGTGTAACAATGGACCGGTGAGAGCACATGGAAGCGGCACAGAACGAGATGAAATCCCTGGGCTGAAACTGCTGCCCCTTCAGCTGCAATTGCTTGAGAGACGACAACCACTGGGATTGGGCCACGTGATCTCCACTGGAACAGCAGGAAGAATGTGGACTCTCTGAAGTAAGGGGACTGAATGCTTTGTTCCCCCTTAGATTAACAAATTGGCAGCCCTCCTGGTACTATGGAATATAGCAAATGCAGGAAGAGAGGGTCATTGGCTTTGCAACATAGTTTTGTTTTTGAAAAATGGCCATCAGTCGTGGGAAGCAGTCATGTTGGATGACCCACGTGGATGCCTGATGGAATCATGAAGATGAACTGTAGTTTGCAGTGGAGACCCAGTGAAATACCAGGACTATGGATTGCTGCCAAGGAGAGCCGGGACTGTGAGCAGCCAAGCTGGAGGACAGAATTGGATCTCCAAGAGACTTGTTGGAGTTAGAATTATTGGACTTGGAGTGAGAGTTTGAGGTTGCCCAGTTTGTTTTAAGTCTCGTATTGGTTCAATCTGTTTTTGCCATGCTTAATGTTATCTTTTGCGGTGTGAATGCTCTGTCATTATGGGTTTGCTTTTTAGTATTATGGCTCAGTTGAAAGAAAAACTATGGGGACTTATGGAGTTGAGCTGAATGCATTGTATCTTATATCATGTATGATGATTACTTTATGGGGGCCAGGGGTGGACTGTCATGGTTTGATCCTGGTGTCCCCCACAAACAAATGTGTTCTCAATGTTTAATCCCCAGCTGATGGCAGTTTGGATATTAGAAACTTGGAGCTGTGTTGTTGGGGGCAGGCTTGTGGGGGTTTTAGCCAGCTTCCCCTTGCCAGTGTTTGGCAAACCTTCCTGCCTCTGTTTGCAGTGCTGTGGGGGAGGTGATGTCCACCCTCTGCTCATGCCATGGTTTTCCCTGCCATCACGGAGCTTCCCCTCAAGTCCATAAGCCAAAATAAACCCATTCCTCTACAGGCCGATTTTGGTTGGTTTCTTTCCAGAAGCATGAAAAAGGTTGACTACAACAGTGATCCAACAATCAAGGATAGCCGGGTTAGAAGACACTACCAGGATAACCTAACCATTGAGATACCATCTGATGACCACACAGGTAAATGTGGAGTTCTGTGATGGAATGGTGCCTACTGGTATTAGTCCTAGGCTGGGTCAGGAGAGACTGTCCAGGGTGTAGATGTGAGTAAGAGGTGTGTGGGTAGCAGAAGTAAAAAAGCATTCAACCTGTTTTATTTATTTAGGAGAGATGGGGGAGGGAAGATGAAAGAATGAGTATGGGCGCACCAGGGCCTCTGCCACTGTGAACAAACTCCTGAAGCTTGTGCCACTTTCTGCATCTGGCTTTATGTGCGTACTGGGGAATTGAACCCAGGCCACCGGGCTTCGCAAGCAAGCTCCTTCAACTGTTGAGCCATTCTCCAGCACCAAGAAAACATTTAAACTATAAGGATGACAGCAAGGAAGCAGTTTGGCCCAGACTGACTGCAGAAGGAGCCCTTCGGGTGGTGGAAACCTCATGAAGGGCAGGGATGGAGACTCGGAAATCCTGCATGGATGGAGTCGGGTGACTTCTCAAAGTAGGATCCCCTCTCATTTGTAGAGGAGGAAACAGGACACACAATAAGAGAATCGTGTAGACGGCATGAGAGCTCTGACTTCCTGCCTCATGAACAGTGGTGTTTCCAGGGCTGCAGGCTCCCTGGAATGGCCAGACCTCACAGAAGGAGTCCCTCAGATGTCAAAGCTTTAGAATTCTCAACTGCCATATTTCTTTCCCTAAAAAGTAGTGGGTCAGCCAGGTATTTAGCGAGAACAAAATTTAGCCATCACAAGTCCACTCCCTGTCAACTGGACATCTCCTGACATCATACTTAATTTCCAAATGAAGACAATGACAAGATCATAATTCTGCCTAACATGATATAACTTCTGGGTCCATGGGTTAATTAGGGAGTTGCAGCGCGCATCAACTCCCTGTTCGCCCACGGGGCTGGGTGAGCAGAGGCTTGGAAGAGCTGTGAGCCGACGAGAGATGAGAATCCCGGGAAAACACGGCAGTGGGCAGTTCTCGCTTATCGTATAGAGAACAATTGTTTATATAGAGGAAAGTCAGAGGTAGCAGCATAGGAAGCAAGGAGATTGGTAGGGGCAAGATCTGTGGACATCTCATGAGTTTGATTGGTAGGGGCCAGTACCCTTTGGATACCTATTTTGCATAGATAATTGAGGGGGCTACGTGGCTCTATACATGGATATGTATAGAATGGTGATGTCAGCAGAGGAAATGTAGCCTTATTGTTTAGGTTTGTTATTGCAGCTGGGCTAAGTTTAGGCCTTGAGTTGCCTGCTTATCTCAGGGCACAGCTGTGGCCTGCCTGGGGGCTGGAGTGTTCAGGATGGCTAAGGTTTATAGGGGCCCTCAGACTTTGCCTCAGCTTCCTTATAAGGAGGAGAAAGTTCCAGAAGCCAGCCAGACTCAGCAAAACCCTACATCCTCCAGGCCCCTTTAGCAGGGTCCCACAATAACTATTTCATGTAGAACCAGAAACACATAATCTTCCCCCGCCCCACTGCAATACAAGGCAAGCTCCCTTAACTGTGAGTTCTGTAAAGTCAAAACAAGTTACATACTTTTACATCTAATGGCACAGAGTAAACATTTCCTACTTCTCTGCGGCATAACAAGACTGGACCAACGCAAACTCAACAGCCATTAGGCAAACATCAAACATCTGCAGTTCAAGTCCGTTATCACAACCAGTGACTGACAGTCTCCAGATTTTCCATTCTGCCTCTCCAGCCTGGCTGAGTTGCTGGGGAAGCTTCCATCCTGAGCCAGGAGTGCTTCATGGTAGCCCTGGCACAGTCCTGGTGAATCTAAAACATCCTTGGGTCTCCATTGCAATCCGTGGTCCATCTTCCAATGGCTTCACTGACCTATCAGGGACGTCACAGCCTGTTCTATATACCACATCTCTACAGCAGCTTCTGGAACCACGTGCATTTCATGGCCCACTCTATGCGTGCATTTCTCATGTTTCCAAAAGCAACACCAGGTATGCAGGAATATTGATAATGTTGTTAATTCAGGGATGAAATAAATCATGACCTTGAAGAGCAGGTTCCTTCGCTTCAGCTATCTCCATCGAAAAGAGTTTGCAGTCTCTCATTCAGTCCTTCCTAGGTGGAAAGACCTCAGGCACCCTTTCCACTGTTTCAGTGCAGAGCAGTTGCGTTATCTATTAATTGTGAGAATGATGGAAGAAATGGCATCCCAAAAATACAGCATAGCCTCTCAGGTTTGACACCCTAACACTTCCCGTCTCCAGACATACCTTCAGACCCTCTGGGCCCAACTGCCGACCCGTGTGAAGACATTTCTTAACTCCTCCAAGCCCGAGAGACTGTGCCAACAAAATAGCTGTAATGATAGACCTTACCTCCAAGTTTAAGATGATGAGAGCCACATAAGCAAAAGCACAGAGCCTCTGTGAGTGTTCCCCAGGGTCACTGTCACTGCCATTGTCTAGTAATCTGAGAAGGATGATCCATGGGAATGGACTTGAGGGAGCAGAGCACCATGAGGTTGCCCGTCATTTCCACAGGTTGATCAACTCACCTGAGATCACCGGGTAGTTTGTGATCCTGCTAGAAAACGTCAGAGTGACATTGTACTCTGAGAATCTCCCTCAGAATCTCAGCAGGCTCTGTTCTGATTGGTCAGGCAGTCCTGTCCCACCATCAGTCTGGCTTTTTTTGTCTTCCAACCATGATGAGACAGAGCCTCTAGTGTACAGCTGTGGGTGTCCCTACATCTGTCTAACTTGGAAACAGATTCTTCTCTTGGCTAGATTTCCCTTCGAGAGGGCTAAACAAGGAGGCCACACAGCTGTGGTATCAGTTAACAGCCAAGGAGGAGACAGAATGCAGGACGAGTGACAGAAATGCCCAAGATATTGCTGGACTTTTGCTTCAAAGCGGGGCCTACGAGGCCTGAGCAAGAATCCCTCAGTATTTCTAGTCCTGGTGTGTAGTGATCACTCCTCACATGTTTATCATCACCCTCCATGACACAGAACCTACTGTCCTTTCTGTACTTTCTTCATTGCACTTATTAATAACTGAGGTCATAGTTGAGCAGTGTTGCAATCAGCTTTCCCATTTCTGTGACAAAGAACCCAACTGTCATGGTTTGATCCAGGTGTCCCCCACAAACAAATGAATGTGTTCTCAGTGGTCAATGCTCAGCTGATGGCCGTTTGGGAATTAAAACCTCGCTAGAGCTGTGTTGTTGGGGGCGGGCTTATGGGGGTTATAAGCCAGCTTCCCCTTGCCAGTATTTGGCACACCTTCCTGCTGCTGTTTGCAGTGCTGTGGCAGAGGTGATGTCCACCCTCTGCTCATGCCATCGTTTTCCCTGCCAGGATAGAGTCTCCCCTCGGGTCCATAAGCCAAATAAACCCATTCCTCCACAAGCTGCTTTTGTTTGGGTTCTTTCTGCACAGCAACCAGAAAGCTGACCACAACACCAACCAAAAGCAGCTGGTGGGAAGAATGGGCTTATTTTGGCTTAAAGACTCCAGGGGAAGCGCCATGATGACAGGGAAATGATGGCATGAGCAGACGGGTGGGCATCACCTCCACCACAGCACTGCACACACAGGCAGGAAGGTGTGCCAAACACTGACAAGGGGAAGCTGGCTATAACCCCCATAAGCCCACCCCCAACAACACAGCTCCAACAAGGATCTAATACCCAAACTGCCCTAAGCTGGGGATCAAGCATTCAGAACACATTCTTTTGTGGGGGACACCTGGATCAAACCACTATAATCTGACCCTAGCCCCCACAAACTAGTAATCATTTACGTGATGTAAAATACAATGCTCCAAAAGCCCCCACAGTTTTTATCAATCCTGATGACCCTGAGCCATAATACCAAAAACACCAACGCATAATGGCACAGAACATTCACACTGCAAAAGATGGCACTGGGTGTTAGCCAAGACAGATTGAACCAATACAAGATTTGAAACATCAAAATCTAGAACTCTAAGTCCCATAATAACCAGTGACTCCGTCTTTGGAGTTTCAGTTCTGCCCCTCCAGCTCGGCTACTCACAGTCCAGGATAACTTCATCCAGCGCTGGCAGCTCTTTTTGGCAACCAACCCATAGTCTTAGCATATCACTGGGTCTCCACTGCAACCCACAGTTCATCCTCATGGCTCCATCAGGCTTCCACACAGGCAATCCAACATGCCTGCTTCACACTGCCCATGGCCATTTTTAAAAACAAAACAGTGTTGTAAATCCAATGACCCTCTCTCCCTGTGTTTGTTATACTCCATAGTACCAGGTGGGTTTCCAATTTGTTAGTCCAGAGTGGAATAAATCCAACTTTGAAGAGTAGGAAATCTCCTTCGGCATTTATGCCCTTACTTCAAGAGTCTGTATTCTTCCCGCTGTCCCAATGCAGATCACTTGGCCCAATCTCAATGGCTGTCATCTCTCAAACAATTACAGCTGAATGCGCAGCAGTTTTGGCCCAAAGATCATTCTTTCTGTGCCATCTCCATCTTCTCTCACCAGTCCATTTAGTTCTCGAGTTTTCTTCCTGCCCTTATTAATAACTGAGATGACAGTACAGTAGTGAGGGCTGTATCTTTCATACTCAGAAAATTTTGGGAAATGCGTGAATTAGCATCCATGATACTTATTATCACCCAACAGATATCCCATGAATAGTTGTCAAATATTGAGAGTTTGACAGTCTGGCTGCAGAACAGGGATAAACGTGGTGAGGGAAGGGCTGGATTTTGTTCAGGAAACCTCCTAGAGGGGCATTTGAGTTAAACCTCAAAAGATGGAATGAAATACCTCGAAGAAGGTATTCCAAAAGGACTGGTGTTGAGACAAGGAAAATAGGTTCTAATTGGCTGGAGGGCTGGAACATACAGAGGAATTACAGGGATCTGTGTTGGGAGAAGCTTCCCAATGTGATCAAGGGTCTGAAAGCCATGCCCAAGAGCAGGCACCATCTCCAACCAGCCAGAGAGTTGTATGTTCTGAGTAGCACTTTCAGGGTCCCAGGTGAGCCAGTTCTACCAATCCTGGGCATACACACAGACATAAATCCTACCACAGAGACAGCTGTACAACCCTGCTGTTGCTGCTGTGCTCACAATATCTACAAAATAGAAGCAGTCTAGATGACCACCAACAGATGAAAGGATAAAGAAAATGTGGTATTTATATACAATGGCATTTTATTCACCTGTAAAGATAAATGAATTCTTCAGAAAAATAGATACATCTGAACTATTATATTAAATAAGGTAACCCAGACCTAGAAATACAGTTCTTGCTCATATAGATAACTTAGCTTTAAATATATATTATAATACATACATATATATATATATATATATTAGCATAGAAACATATGGATAGATGGGTTTCATTGTGGTATTTTTTCATACGACTTTTTGGTTGCCCTTCCTCTCTCCCCACTCCCTCCTAGTAACTTCCCCTGACAGTCTCTCTTCCACTTTTATATCACACATGACCTTTTGCCCTCCCCCTTTTCTCCTCGTCTCTTCCCCTCTTCATGGTCTGCTACCTAGCTTCATGACCTATGCCCTTTCTCATGTCCCTTTTTTTACATACACATAAGAATCAAAGTTCGGATGCACATATGAGAGAGAGCATATGATGTTTGTCTTTTTTTAAAATATATATTTTTTGTCCATAATGAGTTACATTATTTAGTGGGCAAACAATGCATTGTTATCCCGAATTCCCCAATTCCCCCCTCCTCATCCCTGATCAGTTGGATATACTCTTCCATGGGCTGTCTGGATTAGTCCTTGTGGCAAGGGATCCTGGATATCCTAGTACTCAGCCCGGTCTTCCTGGCCCAAGTGTGTTGTTACTGATGGGTGCCATGCCTCTGGACAGTCTCCCCCACCAAATCTCCGTCTATTTTCCTGGAAACGCCATAATTTCATTTTCCCTTACAGCTGAACAAAATTCAGTTGCATATATGTACTACATCATTATCCATTCATCTAGGCTGATTCCATTTCCTCGCTACTGTAAACAGGGCAGCAATGAACATGGCATGCAAGTGTCTCTGAGTGGGATATAGAGGCCTTTGGGTATATGCCCAGGAGTAGTATAGCTGGTAGTTCAATTTTTAGATATTTTGAGAAATCCCCACTCTAATTTCCATAGTATAGCTGCACCAGTTTACTATCCTACCAACAGTGAGTAAAAGTTCTTCTTTTCCCATCTCCT
>PVHP010008130.1:38042-54395 GCA_004024765.1 Zapus hudsonius | reverse complement strand
GGGGGGGTGTTGAGTGGAAACCTGGCTGACTCCTATGCTATCCATAATCCCTTACCGCATTGACTGATCCAGTATGCCCAAGGAGGAGATACCCAGCTGATTGGGGACAGGGAGGAGGGAAATGGAGATACCAACACAATCTTTGCTCATATAGTGTGTCTAATTTTGGATAATAAAGATTTTTTTACAAAGGTACAAGAACAGGACCTCTTTTTTTTCTCTCTCTTTTCTTTCTTTTTCTTTCCTTCCCCCTTTCATTCCTCCCTCCCTCTCTTCCTTCCTTTCCCTTCCTTCCTTCCTTCCTTCCTTCCTTTTTTCCTTTCTTCTCTCTCTCTCTTTCTCTCTCTCTCCTCCTTCTTTCTGGCTCTAATCATTTATAAAACAGAGGTGCGTGGATCTGGAGACAGACTGAGCCTGCGACCAGAGGGGTTGCAGTGCAGAATCCTATTTCCAAGGAGCCCAGGATCTCCCGGGGGCCACGCCCACGCCCAATCGGGGCGCTCCCAGCCTCTGACAGCATTCGGCCCGCCTTCTCCAAGGCCATAAAAGACGCAGCAAAGTCCTCATCCTCATCCCTCAGCGTCCCGCACTCGCACAGGGTCCCCAGGTGGCTGTGCTCCCAGACCCGCGCCACTGTCCCTGCAGCCAGTGCTGAGCAGGTCTCCAGGCCCCTCCGCTTTGGTCCTCTCTCACCTGGGCAGCCACAGGTGAGCTGTCCCGCGCTGCGCACCTTGCACTGCCTGGCTCGGGTCCAAGCGGGGCCGCACGATGAAGAACCCTATGCTGGAGGCCATGTCCCTCCTGCTGGAGAAAGTGCTCCTCTTCTCCAACTTTGGGATCTTCGGTGTGGGCGCCCCAGGATCAGACAAGGGCAGGCAGAGACTCTACGAGATCAACTCTCTCCTCCGCGGCGACGTGCTGGAGGTGCCCAGGACCCACCTGACCCACTATGGCATCTACCTGGGTGACAACCGTGTCGCCCACCTGATGCCCGACATCCTGTTGGCACTGAGCAGCGACGAGGGGCGCCTGCAGAGGGTAGTGTCCAACAAACGTCTCCTCCTGGGCGTCATCTGCAAGGTGGCCAGCATCCGCGTGGACACCGTGGAGGACTTCGCCTACGGAGCGGACGTCCTCGTCAATCACCTGGATGAGTCGCTGCAGAGAAAGGCGCTGCGTAACGAGGAGGTGGCGCGCAGAGCCGAGGCGCGGCTGGGTGTGACCTCCTACAGCCTGCTCTGGAACAACTGTGAGCACTTCGTGACCGACTGCAGATACGGAGCCCCGATCAGCCCACAGGCCGACAAGGTAGGACCGGGCTTGAGCCGCAGGTGGGTCGGTGGGAACGCCCCCTTCCTGCAGTCCCCAAGAATGGGCATCTCCAATGCCTCCCTCCCTGAGCAGTTCCATGCCTCTGTTGTAAAGAGTTCTAGATTAAGTAAGGAAAACTCGGGGGGTTCCAGGGAGACCAAGGGTGCCACTCGTGCTGCCAAAGGGTGTGGCCACGCAGGACGCTCCAGGTCACTCCAGAGAGCTGCCAGCCCACTGCTGCCAAAGTCACCAAATGACAAAGGGCAGGTGACAGAGGGCTCACGTGACCAGCCGCTGGAAACTTACCCCTAGGATTGCAACTGGAAGGAAAGTGTCATTATTTTTATCAAGTTCATAGCATAAACACATTATGTGTCTTTAAAGAAGTGGGCAGGTGCATACAGTGAACATGCTTTATTTAATATAGTTAAAGTTCCTGGTAGGAGGAAGGGTAGAAGGACCCCTTAATGCCAGCGTTTGCTTCAGAGAAGTCCTTGTGGGAATTCTTTGCTAGGTTGGCTTTAGTCTGCCTCATTGCTAAGTATCCCTGGTCCATCTATCCCCAAAGATAGGTTGGATTGTTCCCAAGTGTCCCCAGAAATCAACCCATTTTTGAGAAAAGCCCTTAAATGTTAGAAGGTAATTTTTATGGATACTATGGGAAAAATATTAAGGGTTTAAGATTCTTTCAACAAGCCATAAACCCATAGGGAGAAGGGATTTCTTCCTGTGCAAACCTCCTAACTTGAAAAACAAAAACCAGTTAACATGTCAAATAGTGCACCTTTATCTGCACCCCCAGGAGTTCCTCAGCAGTCACTGCAGTTTCTAAGGAGGTACTGTTAACACTTCCTGTTCTTACTGGAAACCTAGATAATCACACACTAGGCTGTGGCTTGACTTCTCATGTTTAGATCTTTTTGAGTCCATATAACCCTGCTGGAACTTTTAGATTTCACCTGCTTTGCACTTTATCTTCTTCTTGACCCACGTGGGACAATAGTGGTGCCACACAGCCCCTCTTGAGAAGCTGAGTTTTTGCCTTCACTTTGAATAGCCTGTCAGTCTGGTCCCAGACTAGCTTTCCCTTGAGTGGGGGAGTGGGGGCAGTGGGTAAAGGGGGAATCTAATTTTAATTCTAAGAACTGATTTTTTTTTGTTTCTTTTCTTTTTTTTTTCCGACATACCCTGAAGTCATTAATAATGATTTCTCCTTTTAAATAGCATATTTGATTCTAAGTCTGATTATTCAGGTCCCCATCTTCAAGGTTGCTATACCTAAAATGAGAGTTTATAACAGCTCTAGCTTGCTTTCCCTCCGGGAAACATTGCCACTAGAAATTAACTTGAAAAGAACCTTTTACTTCTTTGTGACAATGCTCTTTTTTTTTTTAACAAGTTTCAAAATCACAAAATTTTACACTGCTGTTGACCATTGGTATTTTGTAAATTATAAGTCCCTGTGTTAACTATTACTACTCATTATGCTTTTTCTCCTATGTGTTCCCCTGCCCCCTTAGGTAAGACTGTTTTCTTTTAATTGCTAAAATAAATGTGACTGCCTCTTTTCAGGATATTCAGTTTACAAAAGTATCCAAAAATATGTTGATACCTTCTAGAATCTTTCTACTCTAGAGCATCTCTAGAGATGCCTCCTGAGCAGCTGCCAAGTAAAGTAGGATGGGTTATTGGAGCTGGGCATGGTGGCGCATGTCTTTGATCCCAACACTTGGAGGTAGAGGTAGGAGGATCATTGTGATTCCTTCTGAGGCCAGCCCTAGGCTACACAGTGAATTCCAGGTCAGCCTGGGCTCGAGTAAGCCCTACCTCAACAAAACAAGAAAAAAAGGGGATATTAGATATGAGATGCAACCCCAGTGTTCTCACAAAAGAAGGAGCGACTTGAGTTGGAGCCAGAACACTCAACATAGGCCATCACAGTGAGGCTCTTTCTATATTTTCAGATTTTGAAGTCATATTACCAACTTTTAGGATAGAAAATTAGAACTGAATTCACAAATAATAATGCACTAAAGTTTATGCCTTCTCCTCAAATGTTAGAACCCTCTTTCTCAATTTCAGAATATGCCACAGAGTATGAAGTGACTTGATTTAGTGTTTTTGACCTTTAATTCTAACTTAAAAAATATATATTTGGTTTTTTCGAGGTAGTGTCTGCTTCTAGCCCAGGCTGACCTGAAATTGACCATATTGTCTCAGGGTGGCCTGAAACTCAGGGTGATCTTTCTACCTTTGCCTCCCAAGTGCCGTGATTAAAGGCATGCACCACTACGCCCAGCCTAACACTAACTTTCATGTGGCTTCATTGAATAGTTTTCTACAAAATTCTCAATTTAATTTTTTTCCTAAGTCAAAGAGGACTTCTAGTTCTCCTGCAGACAGAAATATCTGGGAAACTACTTGACCATTGATTCTCGCTAGCCACCTTGCATAATCTACATAACTTTTATTTTCCAGTTTTGTGAAATTGTGAAGATAATCGTTCGTGATCAGAGAAGTGTCCTCGCCTCAGCGGCCTTGGGCTTGGCATCCATCATGTGTATGGGCTTGGCATCGTATATGACTCTTCCTGCTCTCTTGATCCCGTTCTGTCTATGGATGATGGCTGGCTAGCTTCCTAGCCATGTGACAGGGTGTATGTCTTTTGTGTAAATATGTTTCTATTTACAGAGCACAAGTCATTAGAAGCATCGTGGAGAAACTGTGACTTGAATCACTGTGTTCTGGATAAAACTATGACTGAGAATCAGACAGGACGTGCTTACTGTGTAAGCCTAGGAATAGAGGCTCTCTGAAGGTCTTCAGGCAATTCTGCTGACAAGCATCACCCCCAACTTCGAAGCAGGACATCCTGTGCTAGAACTGGACAGTACACGAACACCAGGCCCTCAGCGATGTCCAGAGATGAGTCCTGCTGGTTGGAATCATTCTTCTGCCTGGCCTGAATATGAAGGCTAGAAGATTTATCAAGTGAGATGACTAACTTCAGGCTAAGTTCATTCAGAATATTGTACAGCTTTTATTCAACTGATAGAATTTTCCCATTGAGACGAAAACATGTTTGATGACTAGCCAAAAAGAAATCAATGCTCACATACTAGTTTTTTTTCCATGTATTACCTGTAATCCCAAGCGAAATGAGATTATTTCATTTTTCATGACTTGAAAATGATAGTGGCAAAGATAACGCTTAATGTAATGAGTGACTGGCCCAGAAAGTATAGAAATCTGTGTTTTCCTGTGGAAATAGTTATTCTCATTTAATTCCTATTTACATTTGAACAATAGAATTGGTTTTTTCCCTTTAAGAAGCCCTGAGAGGTACTGGACTGAAGTCTCCCCCATTTGGTATTTATGTGATGTGTGTTACATGAATATGCAGATGTTGTCAGACATGTAGACTGAAAGCACCTGAAGTGTTTATTGACTGCTGCCCTGTCCTAGTGTGGTTGTGACTAAGCATGTGGGGAACTTCTTGTGTTCTTGAATATGTACATACATGTTACTGGATAGTTACCTTTAAAGCACTTACAAGTACCTGCAGAAGTTTTTAAAGACCTCAGATTGGTTTTCCGGTATATTTTGTCCCAATTCATTTCTAGGGATAGTTTACAATCTTAATGGAAGTATGTCCCAGCAATACGTAAAACCCAATGAAGGGCCAAAGAAAATTACTGCTTGACATAATTATAGTCATGCCACACACGCAAGTGGATTTCACTGAGGCTGTTATATTAGAAATGAGGTGTATAGAGTTAAAAGATGCCCTTAAGTCTTTTTGCAAAATCACTATATTCTAGAAATGAAGCTACACAACAGAGGTGCATTTCAAATATTAGAAGTGCTTTATTAGAGGTGCTACACATATGCATATAACCCAAGCACTTGGAAGGCTGAGGCAGGTGGATGTTCCAGGCCAGCAGGGGTAACAGAATAACACCGTGTCTCAACAAAAATATTCACTTTATTTAAATTATCAAGAGTCACTAAATAGCCATGTATGGTGTCACACACCTGATTTTCCAGCCCTTGGGAGATGAAGGTTAGGAATTCAAAGCCAGCCTTGGTTACATAGGGAGTTCAATGTCAAGTCTGAGTTTCATGAAGCACTGTCTCAAATAAAAAAGTGTAAATAAATAGTACAAGGGTGTGGTGGGGATTTAATTGTTGGTGATCTATTTAGATCCAAACTACGGAGCAGATATTAGTTTAAATGAAGTTTTTAAAAAATATTTTATTTATTCATTTTCAAGCAGATAGAGAGAGAGAGAGAGAGAGAGAGAGAGAGAGAGAGAGAGAGAGAGAGAGAGAGAGAGAGAGCGCACCGGGGCCAACACCTTGTGGGGTCTGGCTTATGTGGGTACTGGGGAATTGAACCTGGGGCCTTAGACACTGGAGGCAAGTGCCTTAACCACTGAGCCATCTCTCCAGCCCTTAAATGAAGTTTTATCACCACGAATTTTCCCACAACAAATTCATTTGGAGTGTAATGACAAACTTCATATTTAATTATTCAAATTAAACATTTAATTATTTAGAAGCTTTATGTCACTAAAACTTTAACTAGCAACATCAAATAATATAGGTGCTCCATGGGCCTTTCCAAACACTTAAATTACTTTATTTAGTTTTAAAAGCAATCCTCAAGAGAACCATTATGTTAGTAGTTTTCGCTTCTTACCCATGTAACAATTATTTAACAGTATTCATCTCTTAAAACATAATGTCCTCCCTCATCAATAATTAGCATCTTTGTCTTTGCAGACTTTAGTATTGCAGGCAACAAAAAAACGGTTTGTTCAAAGGCAATAATTATCCTTAAGTACCAACAGAATTATTAGCTGGAATTAACATCACTAGTCTTGATTCACTTCATATGAGGAAGCCCAGAGTCAATTCCCCATGTTTTGAAGTGCTCAGTCCACACTACGCATCTACCTGTTGCGATTTCATGGTTTAGAATTAATGTTGTTTTTTTTAAACATTTTATTTTATTTATTTGCAAGCATATATATATATATATATATATATATATATATATATATATATATATATAGAGAGAGAGAGAGAGAGAGAGAGAGAGAATATGGGCTTACCAGGGCCTCTAGCCACTGCAAAAAAAAAAAAACCTCTAGATTCATGTGCTGCTTTTTGCATCTGGCTTGATATGAGTACTGGGCAATTGAACCCAGGTCCTTAGGCTTTGCAGGCAAGCACCTTAACCACTGAGTCATCCCTCCAGCCCTAATCTTATTATTTTAATAACATGTCTGCAATGTTATCAGCATGAGAGGGCAAGAAGTAAGTAAGCCAGCTGAAGGGTCCAATGCACCCTATTGAAAAGGGCAATGAAAACAGGAAGCTGAGGAGTGGGATGGGGTAATCTTGTCACACGACTATGTTCAGCTGCCCTTAGGGAAAGAGAGTAGGAAGGTTTTCCTGTTTAATGTCCCCAACACCCAAATTGCAGAATTTACTTACTTGGAAAGAAAGATTATACACTTTGTTTTTCTCAGTTTCATCCTGACTGGGGCTATGGAAGAAGCCCTGGGCCAATGAGTCTCCTAACCTGAGGCAGGCAGTTCATGAATTTCTCTGGATTTCATGAGTCCAAGTTCATCCTTACGACCCAAATTCCTTCTATTACAATACTTCTGTCTTGGCAAAGATAGCCCAGTCATGTCCAATAAAGTTTTTCATTCCATTGCATATATATTTATATATATAAAATTTTAAAAATATTTTTTATTTGTGAGGAGACAGAGAAGTGTGTGTGTGTGTGTGTGTGTGTGTGTGTGTGTGTGTGTGTGTGTGTGTGTTTGTGTGTTTGTGAATGGAGCACCAGGACCTTTAGCCACTGCATATGAACTCCAGACACATCTGTCACTTCGTGCATCTGGTTTCATGTGGATACTGGGGAGTTGAATCTGAGCCAGCCAGCTTTGCAAGCAAGCAACTTTGACCATCGAGTCATCTTCCCAGCCCCCCTTCATTGCTTAGATTTTGTTCTTTTTTTTTATAGAAAAAGGCCAAGAGGACTTGCTGGGCTTGAGATGACTCAGTGCAAGTGTCAGGTATAAGGTGTTAGGAATGAAGAGATACAGGCGACATGGACCTCTTCCATAAAGTCTATGGCCTAATAGACACAGGTGTATTAAACCATCAGTGACTGACATCTGCATAGAGCTGACTGAGGCACAGAAAGAGAAGTGCCAGGATTTAGCTGATAAGACCAAAATCAAAATGGGTCCTGAGGCTCAAAAGCTGGTCGTATCTTTTCTAGAGACTGAGTTTGGAAAAGGACATTCTGCACTTGGGGAACAGCATGGGCAATTGCACGGAAAGTGACCCCAGCATGTATCACAAGAAGCCACGAGGTTCTTTCTGCTAATGGAATTTCAGGCAAACCTGCAAGTGGTTTAAGGGCCAGAACAGAGCAAGGTGGTGAGTAGAGATGGGAAGAAACTCTGATGGAGTGCGAGCCTTGGGTAGACCAAGCACTTTGGACTTTACCAACAGGCAATGGAGATGTGGATATAGAAAGGTAATTCCCCCACACATGCTTGAAGCATGAGGGCATAGAGAAAGGGGATTATTAAGAGATTTAAGTAAGAGTCAAGTAAGGGCACAGACACATCAAGGACATGCCACCGACCTCTGCCGTTCCTTACACTGGGCTCATGAAGAACTTACTGACGTGTTTAGGGAAAGTCAGGCACCTTCTTTCATGCTCAGAGTGGATTCCTACAAAATAAATTAACTTAATGACTCGGTGTCTATACTGGATACTCCTCATCTTTGTTATATACTGCTTTCTAAGGACAAGCAAATGAGTGCCAAGTCATTGTTGTAATTGTTTTACAACCAATTTATCATTTTCCATTTCCTGTTTCAGATTGTTAATGTCAAAAAGCAAAGACTTGTTTCCCAGCCACGTCAAGCGTTGGCAATGGTACCAGACTTTCCTTCTGGATGGGAAAAGGTGGCCAATTTTTGTTTTAGATGATCTTCTTGGGGTTTTACACAGCCTGAATCTGTCAGCTAAATGAATTTTCTATCGATACACACACATGTTGAATAAAGCCCATCGGTTCTGCATACTGTTCTCTTGATTTTTATCTTGAAATACTCATGTAGCACACAAATGTAAATACATTTTGAGCATTGTAGCCCAAAAAATATTGCCTCTCTAAACTGGGTGTGATGGTTCATGCCTTTAATCCTAGCACTTGGGATGCAGGGGTAGAAGGATTGCTATGAGTTCAAAGCCACCCTGAGACTACATAGTGACTTTCAGGTCAGCCTAGACTAGAATGAGACCAGACCTCAAAAAAAAAAAAAAGCCAAAAATAATGCCTCTCAAAACACAGTTTTTTTAAAAAAAATATTTTATTTGTTCATTTTCAGAGAGAGAGAGAGAAAGAGAGAGAGAGAGAGAAAGAGAGAGAGAGAGAGAGAGAGAGAGAGAGAGATACCAGGGCCACCACCTTGTGGGTCTGGCTCATGTGGGTACTGGGGAATTGAACCCAGGGCTTAGGTACTGGAAGCAAGTGCCTTAACCACTGAGCAATCTCAGACTCCTGGAGCTAATAATATCAAAACCAAAGGAATGGTAAATGAGACTTCTCAAATCTTAGTGGTTGGGAAGTTTTAGACATAGTATAAAAAAATGAAGGGGTGGATAGGCTAATTAAGGGCAAAAATTTTAAAGTCTTTTCTGGGAATGTGGACATTTTCTTAGACTTTGGCACCACGTCTTGTCAGTTATGCTATGACTGGGGGCATGTCATCTAGGATGTATATGAGACTTTAATAAAGACAGAGGCATGCCAACTAGTGCCCACCCTCACCCCTCATTCCTCTCCAGATCACTGTGTCTCCTACACTAAGCTCTGCGAGTCTCACCTGAATTCAGTCAATGATGAGCACAGGGACAGGCGGCCAAAATCCCTATAATATGAATATTGAAGGTGACAAACACCTCCCTTTTCTAGGCCATTCTAGGCACATGGCACAGCAAATACAAAGAACACATGTGAATCAGTGGGGTCCATCCAGGTCACTAAGAATAATTCTTTGTGTTTAAGTTGTGCTTTGAGAGAAAGGTGCTCATCCTATCCCAAGGAACTCATCCTTCCTTTGGGAAGAACTCCGACCCAGTAATGGTGCAGACAAGAGACATGACCATGGAGGACTTTGCCTCATCAAAGATTGAAGTTGGTATGAAGCATCTCTCCAAGTTTCTAAGTTCTCATGGGAGGATTGAGAATGTGCGATTTTAAAAAATAGTTTTATGTGCAAAGAGAGGGAGGGGGGATATGCAAGGGCCTCCAGCTTTTGCAAATGAACTCCAGATGCATGTGCCACTCTGTGCATCTGGCTTTACATGGGTACTGGGAAATCGAACCTGAGCCTTTAGGCTTTGCAAGCAAACACCTTAACCCCTGAGCCATCTCTCCTGCCTGAGAATGTGAGATTTTATGAGACAGGAAAAACACTGGGGTGGTTAGGTTGTGAGAAAGAGAAATGTATGTATTGTGAGAGGGGTATTAAGGATTCCAGGGGAAGCAGGGGGTTATTAGATTCAGTACATGAAATAGTCACTTCTCCCTGTGCAACTCATAATTGCTCCAGTGTCCCAACAACAACCCGAGCTGCACTCTACATTCTTCTCAAAGAGCTTCCAAGTGTTCTCCACTGGCCACCACTGTCTTCTAACTTAGCTTATCTTTGTTTCTTCTGCCTCATGGCTTTCTGACTACTCAGTGCTCACTTTAGCTTCTGTTCTACCTTCTAGAGTCTTACATAATGTTTGTCAAGTGTATTGGTTATGTTCTCCTTTCTGGGATAAAATACCCAGGTGGAAACAATTTATGGAAGGAAATGGGTTTAATTTGGGTAACATGTAGTTTCAGAGGGAAGAGTCCATCATTGCAGGGAAAGCATGGCAGGAGCAGGTGGCTGATGGCACATCACATCAACAGGGAGGAAGGAGAGAGAGAGAGAGAGAGAGAGAGAGAGAGAGAGAGAGAGAGAGAGAGAGAGAGAGAGAGAGAGAGAGAGAGAGAGAGAACAGCACATGAGCTCTAGCTGTAACCTCAAGGCCTGTCCCCCAGTGATACACTTGCTCCAGCAAGGCTCCCCCTCCTAAAGGTTCTACAACCTTCCTTAATAGCACCAACAATAGCTTGGAATTAAGAATTTATATACGTGAGCCTATGATGGGCATTTTATATTCAAAATACTACATTCTGCTCCTGACCCTCATAAACACTAAGGCCATTTCATGACATAAAATTCATTTAGCCCGACTTAAAGGTCCTCATAGTCTTTACCAGTTCCTACACTATTCAAAAGTCCAAAGTCTCATCTGATACTGAAGACAATCTTTTAACTGTGAGCCCTATAAAATCAATACACAAGCCACATACTCCCAACATACAATAGCACACAATCAACATTCCCATCCCAAAAGGGAGGAATGAGAACAAAGTCAGGAAAGAAAAAATAAAATCCAGCAGGGCAAATACTAAATCCTGCAACCCCATGTCTGGTACTTTGGAATTGTGATGGAATTCTTTAGAATACAAAGGGCTTGGCTAGCTCCATCCCTCCATCTGTGCTGCCTGTGGACTGTCTCCTGGGACAGATGTTCCCTGAGTCTTCAGCTGTCCCATGGTCCTGGCATCTCTAACATCCTGGTTCTCTACTTCCATTTAGGGTTCGCCTTCATAGCTGCATGCAGTAACCTTAGGTAACCTTACAGAGCCGACCTCATCTCTCATGCTTAGCGTCAGTGGGTCTCTGGAAAAATAGTGAAAACATTCCATGACTGCCTCTATCTTGCCTCTTTCAATCTTCCAAAATGTTGGTGCCACATGGATGAGGTTGCCAAGTTCTGGGGCCAGACAGGATGAAGCCTGGTACCTATGGAACATAGCTGAATCTGCCTCTGTATGAGAACCTTGGGGAGCAGAGAGCTCTTTCAGAATTATTCCTTTGGGCCTTTTCCTTTCATAAGAATTCATATCCTTTCTATCTTGAGCCTTCAGTGGGTTGGGTCTTACCCTTTTGGCATCTTTCCTGTTGTCCCGGTGCTCTCCTAGGCGCAGGGATTGTCAGAATTGATGTCACAAAAATGATCTTACCAAAGTGATTTATGGTTTCAATGAACTCCAATGACATTCTTCACAGAAACAGAAAAAAAAACCCTAAAATTAATGTAATCAAAAAGAACATGCTGGAAGGGTAACAAAACATACTCCAGAGCAATAGTCAGAAAACCCAACATGGTGCTCGCCCCCAAAAAGACATGAAGGCTGATGGTGTGCAGTTGGGGAGCCAGAAGTAAATTCATGTGTCTGGTACTTCCTGATTATTGGCAACAATGACAAACATATACAGTGGGAAAATAAGACCTCTTCTAAATCAAATGCTACTTGGAAACCACAGAAATCCATATGTAATAAAATGAAATTAGACCCCCTAGTTCTCACTCTGAACAAAAATCAATTCAGAATGGGTCACAGACTTTAATGTAAGACCTGAAAGACAGAGAAACAAGAGTCAGGTATAATCAAGGACTTTCTGAAAATAACTTGGGAAATCATACCAAGAATCAACAAATTGCATCAAAGTAAAAAAAAACAAGCAAAAACAAAACATAACAAAACAATAAAAACCTCTGTACAAACAGATAGTTAAGTGAAGAGACAAGCTAGAGAATGGGAGAGAAATTTTTGGTAGCTATTCATTGATACAGACTTATTATCTAGACCATGTCTAAAAAACACCAAAAAAAACCCCTAAATAATCCAATCAATAAATGAGCACATGAAATGAATAGACAGTTCTCAAAAATGACAAATAAATGACCCATAAACATATGAAATGTTTGACACCCTTAGCAATTAGATAAATGCAAATCAAACCTACATTGATATTCCACCCCAGCCCAGTCAGAGTAGCTGTCATGAAGAAAATATATAACAAGCTATGTGTGGTGTAAGGGCATCATTACACCCTGCTGGTGGGGATGTAAAATGGTTCAACCACTGTGGAAACCAACATGAAAATTTCTCCAAAAATTAAAAATAGAGATGTCCATGATATAGTTCAATTGGTAGCATGTTTGCTGTGATGGTTAGGTTTTGTTGTCAACTTAATCTTTTTAATTATCTTGGGTGGGTCTCTGAGGTTGTTTACAGGAAGGCAACCTCTCAGTAGGCGACAGGATGTAAGGAAGCTCAGGAAAGCTAGAAATGAGCATCTATTCTTGGGAGGGCAGTGCAGGAAGGAAATTCCAGAGACTCAGGAAGCCAATAAGTCTGGGATAGGTTTCAAGACCCCTCCCTAAGGCTAAAGGGCAAAGAAATCTCATTGGCACCCTGCCTGTTTTGCTATTGTGTGTATGTATGTGTGTGGTTTTGGAGATGGGTTTCTCCCTCTGCTTGAACCTGTGAAAGGGGGCGAATCTCTTTCTCCATTTTGGCGCTTCCCCTGGATCTGTAGCTTCAATAAGACCTTTCTTCCCATAACTGTGTCTGGTTTAGAGATTCATCCCAGCGGTGTGGCTGACTAGCATGCATGAAACCCTGGCTTTGATCCTCAGCACTGCATCAATTTGGCATGGTGGCACATGCCTATAATTCTAGCACTCAGGAGGCAGAAGATCAGAAGTCTAAGGTTATCCTCAGTTCAGCTACCTACCACCTTCAAATCTAGCCTACAATACCTGATCTCTTGCCCCCCCAAAAATAGAACTACCTCAAGATCCAGCCATACATACCACTCCTAGAAGTATAACTCAAGGGCTCTAAGTCAGCATATCACAGAGCTAGCTACCTGTGTATCCAACAGCTGTCTGTACATTGTAACACTGCTCATAATAGCCAAGTTTTAGAATTGGTCTAGGGTGTCCTCTAACAGATGAACGAGTAAAGAAAATAGGGTCTATATACAAAATGGAATTGTATTCAGACATAAAGAAAATGTTTTCTTTATGTTTGCAAGGAAATGTATGCAACTGGAGATTGAGATATACTAGACTCAAAACAAATATTGAATGCGCTTTCTCATTCTGCAGAGCCAAGATTTTAAATATATGCATAAAACCATTTGTGGTGTGTGTGTGTGTGTGTGTGTGTGTGTGTGTGTGTGTATTTCTATGGAATAAAGAGGAAAACTATATAGGAAAAGGAAGGGAATCTTTGGGGGGAGCATGGAGGATAAAAACAGAGTATAGGGGTGACTGATGATAAAGTTCATGATATCCTTGAAAGAAAATGTCTTTGTAAACATCACTATGTACAATGAATATGCATCAATAAAAAGTGAGAGGCTTCAATTATCTAATAATGCAGAAATAGCAGAAATCTGCCCTGGCCATGTCCCAAGGAGAGATAAGGAATGCTACCCTCCCATAATTTTCATCCCCCCACAAAGCTTTAGCCCTTTTGGTCTAGGACCTAATCTCTGCTGATGCTGTTGCGAAGTTAAGAGAGAGGTCATGCTCAGGTCCAGAGGGTGAAACCCTAAAGAGGAAATTAGCCAGGTGATGGATGGGAAATGTGCCAGAAGTCTGAGGCTGGCTGGGTGATTCCTTGGGGATGGTCCTGTTGGAAGGCCACATGTTTGATGTTATTCTTATAGTCAGGCTCTCTGCTTCATCTGTACCATGTAAGCATCTCTTAAGTGCCAGCCTGAACATTGGCAGCACTGAGAAAAAACAAGGCAAACCATGGACATCGTGAGAGCCGTCTGCAGAGTGGGGTCTCCTGGAGGAGGCAGAGCCTATACCTTCCTCTGCCTGGGATTCTAAGATGCCCAGAGAAAAGCACAGAGAAACGAAGTCCACCCAAAACATCTCTCAGCTAGGTTGGAAGTTGATGGTTCTGCCTTGCTTGCAGTTGACTTGTCTGACCTAATAAAATGACTAGTTCTTTAAAGGAATATATATATATATATATATATATATATATATATATATTCCTTTATATATATATATGTGTGTGTGTGTGTCTGTGTGTGTGTGTGTGTGTGTGTGTGTGTGTGTCTGTGTGTGTGTGTGTATCACTCATATATTCTAAAGAATGAAAACAACTCCAGCAAGGTTCTACCTCCACAGGCTCTACTAGGTATAAATGGTAGTTCCTTTCTGTCTTCCTAAATGTCTTCTGTTGTCCAATTCCACACCCACCAGAAGTGGATCCCACACTGCACCTTTCTACAGCGTGCATGGTCCACATAGCTCAGAGTTCAGGTAGTTAATTGATCATTCCTATCTCTATGGTCATCCTTTGCAAAGAGTCTGTTTTGTCTTACAGTTATTTCCTTTTTTCCTCCCAACTGTCAACCATGAATGAAATCAACAATGCGGTCAAGAATCAAGATTGTCACATTTATTTGGAACTAATTGAAAGTGAAGCCCTGGAGACAAATCCATGTTCAAGTGGACTTGAGTTGTGTTCTGGGGCTCAGAGAAAATGGTAGCTGTCTTTCCAACTTGACCCTGCAAGCATGTGTGTTAGTCAGGAATTATAATTGCTCCTGGTAAAGGACAAGTAGTCCTGTAAGGAATGGACTAGGTGCTCTCTCAAGCCTCTGGCAGTCTGGGGGAAGGAGGTCCACAAGAAATGCTTTATCAAACTGCTCAGTTCAAAGGCTGGGGTTGTGGCTACACCTGAGTTCAAAGGTCAGCTTGTATATATGTAGACTTGCTTGAAACTGATCCAAGATGACCTAAAACAATGTCAGCCACTCTACCTTGGGTTTTCTCCTTGATACTGTCTGTCAACATAATTTTATTTTGTTCTTTAATAAGAATAAAAATCTGTTGAGATCAGACATTTTGTGATTGTTTAACCCTCTAATTTTTCTGTGTCCTTTCATGATTATTAACTACATTGATTTATGCTTCCTCACAGTAATCTCACATTTCCCCAAATCTTTGGTCATTGACAGGGGAAGTATCTCTGGTAAAATAGGAAGGCCTCCCTTTGTCTTGCTTGTCTTTAAAATTTGTCTGAGAGAGAGAGAGGGAGAGAGAGAGAGAGAGAGAGAGAGAATATAGATGGTATGAATGGTTGTGCCAGGGCATCATACCACTACAGATGACCTGCAGACACATGTTCTACTTTGTGTATCTGGCTTTACCTGGTTAGTGGGAAATTCAACTCAGGCCATCATGGATCATAACCAAGCATCTTGACCACTGAGTTATCTCCCCAGCCCAAATAATCTCAGTCTTAATTTGAGATTCTACTTGAGAAGAAGATTCAGTTGTGAAAAAAATTCAATTTATTTGTGTCTATGTCACATAATAGGTGGGGAGCTCACAAGTCAGGGGTTCTTCTAAATACTTGGAAATAATAATAGAATAACACATTGTCACGACTTTTCACTCCCTTGACTAAAATGCCTGAGATGAACAATTTAAAAAGGGGAGGGTTCGGTTTGGCTCATAGCTTCACTCCATAGTCTAGAAGACATTGCTGTGGGTCTGCTAAGAAATAGATTGTCAGGTGGAGGAAGGACATGTAGTTGAGTCATTACCACTCGTAGCCAGAAAGGAAAGAGTAACAGAGGAAGGGACAGGGGACAGATTCTGTCCTTCAAAGGCACACCTCTAATGACCTACTGGTCTCACCTTCTAATATTCCCATCACTTCCCAATGCTTCACTAATGTTAGGAATCCTAATGTCCACCATGGTGTTCCCAGACGGCATGCCTGTGAACTTCTCCAGGGACACAGGACAGGAAAGACTCAGACTCTCTTCTATGGTTTTCACTACAAGCCTGCTGTGTATTTAAACATGTCAGATTGTGGTACTCTGCTAATGAGGCATGGAGGAAGTAAGGCTTTGCTGAGTCTGGCAGGCTTCTGGGACAGTCTCCTTCTGAAGGAAGTTGAGGCAAATTCCGGGGGCCCCTGTAAATCTTAGCAATCCTGAAAACTCCAAAGCCCCTAGGCAGGCCACAAGATAAGAAGCAGATCAAAGCCTAACTTATTCTAACTGCAA
>PVHP010008130.1:0-37942 GCA_004024765.1 Zapus hudsonius | reverse complement strand
TGAGAGCTAAGCTTTCCGGATGAGAGCATAGTAGCTCATGCCTTTGTTCCTAACACACCTGTGCCCCCAGGAGGCAGGGGGGATGGCTGAAGGCCCTAAATCCTGTTTACAAGTGCTAATGGGCTGCCTGAGTTTTCGTGGCTGTGTTCCTGTTTGCTGAGCCCCCTTTGTGTAGGAGATAGGGTGGTGCAGCGCATCCCTAGATTGGATATAAGGTTGGATGTGAAAGTAAAGTTTTGAGATCTGCCCACTGCCGCGTTCTCCCGACGGTCCCATCTCTCGTTCGGCTCACGGCTATTCCAAGCCGCTGCTCACCCAGCTCCCGTGGGTGAACGGGGAGTTGATGCGCGCTGCAACTCCCTAAGTAACCCACGGACCCAGATCAGATTTCTTGTGTTGTGAGGTAACCCTAGACCTCTGATCCTTAGATCCCTTATATCTTCCAATGCTATTTCTAATATTGTAGTATGTTTACTTTTAATAATTGAACTTAGATATTAGACATGGATATTAACTAAGAGCTAATACAAATCAGGAAGGGCTTGCCTTCAGCAGAACTTCCTTTAGAAATTTGGCTTATGTTCCTTGAGGCCTGGGCTGTGGGTTTGATTCTTAGGTAGGACAGTGAGCTACAGAAAGAGATCTTGATTTCTGCTTTGCTGCCTTGAAAAGGGAGGTTGTCAATCACAGGAGTTATGCAGATTAGGCTGTAAGGATGGCAAAGGATCATTGCTTTGATTAGAACAAGCATAGTTGAAGCACCTGTCCCTTAGAGATATTGTCGGGCTGCCTCACAGTCCAAGACACTGAGAAGTCAAGTGAATCTGCTGGAGAAAGCATCGGATGGAGGGGATCTAGAAAGGACCTATAAAAAGGTCCTAAGTACCACCAGTATAAAACACACAGGATCTAGGGACATGGCTCAGATGGAAGAGGGACTAACATGTGCCAGGTACTGGGTTTGAGCCCCAGCACCACATGAACCAGGTATAGTGGCACATACCTGTAATCCCAGAACTGGAAAGGTGGTGACAGGAAGATCCGAGGACTTCCTTGGCTATACAGCACGCCTGAGGCCAGCCTGGGGATACATGAGACCCGGCATCAATAAAACAGTGAAATCCAAAGCACACACTTTTTATTAAAAATATCTTTATTATGAATAAGTATGTACATTGTATGAGCGAATCTTGTGAAGGTGTCCCCGTTTCCCGCCTTTCTGTCCCCTACCCACTGGGGTCCTTCCTCGGTGTGCATACTGGATCTGTCCAAAGGTTATTAGGGGGGTTATGAACTGCACCAGAGGGAGCCAGTTTTTTGTTCTTATTTTTGTTCCTTCCCTCTTGTGTATTGTTGCTGAGGGGGGGTGATGTCTCTGGATATTCTCCCCCACTATGTCTCTTACATTCTATTCACTCCCTCTTCTGCTCAGTTCCCTGAGTCATAGTGGGTGATTTTTCAGTCTGCTTTGTTGTTGAGATCTTAAGTATCTCTAGAACTTTGCCCTGGGTTGTGTTGGGTATCATTGGTGTCTGTCTTCAATGACCTTTCCTGGGTTATCAGACTTGCTCAAACTACACACTTCTGCAAGGGTTGGAGATGCCACCTTGACTGGAGGACCCAGGTCAGTGGAGAGCTGTGTTTCCTCTGCGGAACATTCGTTCAACAAGCATACAAACTGTTGCCTGCTTAGGACCTGTGTCATTACTACCAGATATGGAGGGAGGAAGCCCCAGTATGTAGAAGACAAGACAAACCACTGCACATTGCTCTTTTATGTGGAAAAGTCATCTTCATTTGTTTTCCAGCCTAAGCTCCATAGTAAACATTTATAAAGATTTTCATTATTTTTCTTACCTTTTTCAGGTTTGCATTTTAAAGAAAGTATATGAAACTAACTTCCAAATAATCCAAAAAGCTTGTATTTCATGTGAAGAAAACATATTTACATGAATCAAAACTCTTTCAATCAAGTATATTTTGCACATCTTACATTTTTAATTTATTTTTCATCACATATTCCATAGTCAGCATAATTTCCCTTCATGCTATTATTAGGATTTATTTATTCTATTAGATAGGATTTCTCTTCCGATTCCTTCAAACACACATCCACATTGCTGGTGTTTCTTTTTCATTTGGGTTGCCTTTTCCCACGTGCTTATAAAAAATCCTAGTTTGGAATCTATTCCTTTTTAAAATTTTTTATTTGCATGTGTGTGTGCATGCCTGCATATCAGTGCTGCAAACAAATACCCATCGGGATTTTTGTGGCTGGCTGGGGAATGGAACCTCAGCCAGCAGGCTTTGCAAACAAGCCTCTTTAAACAGTTGAGCCATATCCTCAGCTCCTGGTATCTACTCTCAAAGAATTCTAGTGGAAAAAATGTTTTAGACATGTTTCTCTAAGACCCTTAAGAAACAAAGCTAGTGTTAATTTTTCTGGCAGAAAATATAACTGTTAGAGCATATGTCTCTTTACAAACTTTAAACTCTAGAAGGAATCCTACTGAAGGTACCTATACTATAAGTTTGGGAAGTGTCTTTTTTTGTTTTGTTTTGGTTTTTGGTTTTTCAAGGTAGGGTCTCACTCGAGCCCAGGCTGACCTAGAACTCTGTAATCTCAGGGTGGTCTCCAACTCATGGTGATCCTCCTACCTCTGCCTCCTGAGTGCTGAACATTGTTTCATCTAAAGCAACTTTCTATGGCCTGACTCTAAAGCTTTTAAAGAAACCTTTGTTTACTGGGGGTAAGAGGGGTTGTGAGAAAAAACAACCCTAAACAACTGGCCATGTGAACAATGCTGTGGGCTACCTTCACGCCCTCCTTTACATGAATGACCCTCTGGAGGGTCTACAGCCACAAGCTTTACCATTTCCCTGCTCTAACCGGCAGGACACTTGTGTCTAGTAGAATTAAAGTGGGAAATCCTTTATCCCCAGAGTAATCAAAGGGCAGTAACAAAGTCATCAACATGACGATGAAGTGGGGGAGGGGGACAGTCAGGGATGGCATGGCGAGCAGGAGCCCTCCCCTGCCACTTATGCACCAGTTCGAGTCCCCAGCACCCATGGGCACGCGTGGGTGTGGCCACCCCACCCGGGTCTGAACCTGTCCTGTGCCTGGGGTTGGTGGAGTCACTGGGCAGGCGGGTCTACTTAGGTTTCTAGTTTTGTCTGCGCAAATGCCATTCTTGGAGCAGAGAGGTTAGGGAGCCACGTACCTGCTCTGTGGACACCTACTCCCAGTCACAGGTCCATCTAAGTGATGGTGACAACCTGCAGTTTGCAGAGCCACACTGGCCACCTTAACCTAAGCTCTCTGCGGGCTTTCCCCGCCTGTCAAGCTTGGGGCCTGTACCTGAGCCAAAGTGCCGTGAAAAATACGGAATTTTTCTGCCTTGGAACGTCAGTGACGCATGAGGGCCAATTCCTTGTATTTAGACCTTACAAGCTCATGTCAAGTGGGGCTCGGAGAAAATACGGAATTTGATAAACCACGCTGCTGGCCTGTCCTGGGTCTAGAGGTTCAAGACCTGGAACCCCCTTGGACAAGACCAGGAACCTTCTGGAAACCTCTCCCGCATCCCTGCCCCCACCCTCGCTAAGACGTGCAGATTCAAACTTCCAAAGTTTTATTTTGTAACGACTTCCAGCAGCGGAGACGAGGCTGACCCCAGCCCACACCCGGTCCTCAGCTCCCCTAGCACGCTGATTGGACAGGGATCCGGCCCCGCCCTCCCGCTTCCCTCGCCCCGCCCACGAGCCGGCCGCTGATTGGTGGAGAGCCCCGTCCTCATGAAATCTGCGCGGTGGGGCGCGGTGGACACTGGGAGAGAAGAGGCACGAGGACCGTGGAGAGCGCTGAGCCTCCGCCGCTGCGCACTCGCTAGGCCCCAGGAAACGGTGTCCAGGGCGGTTTCTGGGGTCGTCGTCGGTCCGGGGTTTCGGTCCAAGCTGTTGGAGACCCGACGGGGTGAGATGGGGACGGGGGCGTCGGGGGGCACCGCGGAAAGGCGCTAACGGCTGCGGCTGGCGGGCGGGGACCCGGCCCCCGACGTGCCCAGGCGCGCGCAGCCTGCTTGGGGCTCGGGTCCCCGGCTCCCGCCTCCCCGCCCGTCCGGGCCCTCGGCGAGCCCGCCTGCTGCCTGCCTGCTCGTCCCCTGACCCTTTGATCCTTCCTCTTGGGTCCCCGCAGGTCCCGTGCGCCCACCCGTGCCCTGCGTGCGTCCTCGCGTCCGTCCGTCGGTGCGCCCATCCCCAAACAGACGTCCTGGCGTCCAGACTGCCTGGTGAGATCCGCGCCCACCGTCGTCGTCGTGGTGGGCTTGGAACCCCGCGCGGGAGGAAGGCTCGTGCGCATGGCTGGGCTCCCCGGGTGGTGGGCAGGCCGCGGACCGGTGCCAACCGACCCGCCACGCGCGACGACGACGACAGCGGCGCGGACGGGACGGTAACGCCCTCGTAGCTCAGTGGCGCTCCGGACACTTGTTCGGGGGGATGCTGGGAAGACCCCTGAGTTGGGACTCCAGGGACCCGGGGCCCGGAGCGGATGTGGAGCTTGGCTATCTCCCCGCAGGCCTGGTTGGGTAGCTGGAGTCTGCACCCGTGTCAGGCCCCTTGGGCTCAGGTTGAAGTCCCTCCTTCCAGCCTTGACCTTGCTCACCCGCGGTAAATAACCCTTTTAACCCTAAAATATCAGAGGGAATGGAGATATGATCTTAAAAAATATTGATTTGGGAGGAGTGCATACGTATGTATATGTATGCACCTGCCAGGGCCTCCAGTTGCAGACAAATTCCAGATGCATGCGCCACTTTGTGTCTCTGGCTTTACATGGGGATCGAACCCTGGGGGTTGGGCTTTGCAAGCAAAGCGCCTTAATTGCTGAGACATCTCTCCAGCTCTCATCCAGGAACTTTTTGAAATGTTGGTTTCTCTTAAAAATCTGCCCCACTTTGCGGTGGTGAAGGACACAGCTAGGAAGCTGGTGTGCATGGATCCCCACACTATCACAGTTAGGCCTTTTAGTTCTGAAAGTTAGCTTGCTTTCGAGAATCACCACAATTGGATACCTGACGAGTTAGCCACACTTTGTAATCTTTGGGAACCTGCTTTCTGTCAGTGGTAGACAGGTGTCCAGAGTCCCCATATAAAATATCTTGTTTCAGTAAATGCGACAGCATACCACTAAGAGACATGCAGATTACTGCTAATGCTGTATGAATTTCTGCGTGTGGCACCGCACTATTTTTTTTTAAAGTTTAGAAAATATTTTTATTTGCAAGCAGAGAGAGGGAAAGAGAGAGGGAGGGAGGAAGAGGGAGGGAGGGAGGAGACAGAATGGGCGCTCCTGGGCTTCCAGCCACTGCAAACGAACTCCAGATACCTGTGCCACTTTATACATCTGGCTTTAATTGGGTACTGGGGAATTGAACACAGACATTTGTACAGCCCTAATTTTTTAAAAATAATTTTATTTGAGAGAGATGGATGGATGAATGGATACACCAGGGCCTCCTGCTGCTGCAAACAAACTCCAGACACATGTGCCAGTTTGTGCATCTGGCTTTCAGTGAGTACTAGGGAATTGAACCCAGGCCATCAAGCTTTGCAAACAAGCACTTTTAACTGCTGGTGAGCTGTTGTTTCAGCCCTCTTTTTATTTTTTTATTGAAAACATGCACATGCACAATATACCTTGGTTATAAAGTCTCCCCATCCTCCCTTCTCTCCCTCTCCCCCCTTCTACTGAACTCCTTATTTTGGCATTGTTTTAAATGTTATTTTTTCATCACTTCTTGGCCTTTTGGCTAAGATCAAGTATAGTATCTGTTCTTACCAGTTTAAATGTTTTTTTTTTCTTTGTAAATATGTATTTGCAAGTAGAGAAAGAGAACCAAATGGGGGAAGGGAGGGAGAGAAAGAATGGTCACTTCAGGGTCTTTTGCTATTACAAAGGAACTCCAGGTATATGGCTTTATGTAGGTACTGGGTAGTTGAACCCAGGCAGACAGGCAGGTAGGCTTTTTAAGAAAACACCTTCAATTGCTGAACTACCTCTCTACCCTGTAAATGGATTTGAATATTATTGTGGAAGAGCATAATACAGTTCAGGTTTTAAGGTACATCTTTATTATTGGATATTACACAAGGTAAGCATTAGTAGTGAGAATACACAACTTAATGAGCTGATGTTAAGCTTTATATGTTTAATGGTATTAGCAGTTCTTTTAAAAAATATTTCTTGGGGGGGGCAGACAGAAAGAGACTAGGTGCACCAGGGCTTCCAGCCACTGCAAATGAACTCCAGACATGTGTGCCATGGTGTTGGCATTTTTGTTGGTGAGAAAGACACTTAGGGATTGCAAATAGTAATCAGATAATAGGTCTGAAATTTAAATTTTAATCCTGGATATTTTAGCATCTGATAGGTAGCAATGTAAGAATGAAGGAAGAAAATGCAATTCCAATGTTCAAATTGGTAAGACTTCAAATAGAATTTTAGAATGTAGAAAAAGTGAATTTAATTTAAGAATGTGTATATTTTTCCCATAAATATTTTCAAAGCTTGTGTTCAGCATTTAAAAAAGAGCGTGATTTTTAAATAGTTCATTTTTGAATCCTAAATTTAAATCTTCCCTACATGTGTTCACTATACTATAACTTTATATATTTAACTTTTGCAATAAAATGTGCTCTCGTACCTTTTCTGTTTGTGTGTGTGTGTGTGGTGTGTGTATGTGTGTGTCTATAGGGGTGTGCCAGGGTCTCTTGCAGTCACAAATGAACACCAGATGCTTGCATAACATGTTTTGCATCTGGCTTACGTGGGTGGCTTGGGAATTGAACTAGGGCCAAGCAGGCTTTACAGGTAAGCACTTCTAATCGTTGAACCATCTTCCTAGCCCTCATTCTTGAATGCAAGTCATTTACAGTGGAATCGAGCTGACCCATCACACAGTTTTCTTTAGGATTAGCTTTTGTTGTACATGACCACACACTTTTAAAAAATTAATTAGAAAATTTGCTACATGGACAAAACATATGTTGATCCTATTCCCCTCAACACTTTCAATAAGTCCCTTTTCTAAATATGCTCTTGAGAGTTCAGTCAACTCAATGAAATGCTGGCCTAAATCTCCATTGATCCAGGGCCCATGTGGAATGAACGTCCATTCACTATGTGCCACAAAGATACAGTGTTTTTAAGTTCATTAGGGTCCTATGTTTTAAAAATCACACTGAAGCTTAAAACAGTAAGCTTTATATAATGCTCACATTCCCAGTCTTAGAAGTTTTATGGAAGTTGAAGTTTGTTTTAGTTATAATACAGATGAAACTGATTCCTGTAGATAATTATATGTTTTGCTTAAATTGTGCTTGTTTTTTAATTGATCTCTTTAAAAGGGTGTGCAAATATGAAAATGTATACTTTATAATTTGTTAAGATGCTAAAAATTCCTGATATGTTAGTACTTAAATGTGAGGCGCTGTTTGTTCATGCTCACTCTCACCCTTTGCTATTCTCTGCACGGTTTGAGGTGGTCTTTTTTGTGTGGTGTTCTAGAAGATAGCCTGACTCTGAATTTGTGAGCTTGTTCAAAACTAATGGAGCCCCAGGTCTTCTCAAATACTGGTTTTGTGATTCTGAACAAATCTCTATATGCTTTGGATTTTCTCATGCATAATATTTCATGGAATTCTAGTATTTTTAGAAAATGTTTACTGATGATATGAAGGCAAACCTTAGAGTAAAGACGAATTTTTTAAAAAAACTTTTTTTATTGAGTACATCTTTCCTGCCTGACAGGTTGTATAGCTTGCAGGGTCCACTGCTGGTTAAGACTGTTGATGGCTTTTCTGCCTCAGTACTATGGCTGCCAGTCAGCAGGGAGGCAGCTTTCAGCTTGGCTCTAGATTGATTTCCCAGTGTCATGCACCCAAGACATACAGCGAGTTCAGCAACAAGGTCTTAACCATGTATTTCTGAGAGCCTTAGCAATAAATAGCTTATATCATTATTTTGTGGCTTCAATTGTGGCCAACAGCTGACTGGGAGGTATACCACCACTGGCATTACAGCATCACCAACTCTACTAGGTGCTTCTCTTACTCTCTCTGTCTCTCTTTCTCTCCCTGTCTCTCTTTGTGTCTGTCTCTCTCTTGTCAATCTTTTGTCTCTGTCTCTGTCTCTCTCTCATTTTTCCAGGTATCACAGACTGACCTGTAATTCACTATGTAGCCTCAGGGTGGCCTTGGACTCAGTGATCCTCCTAGATCTGCCTCACAGTGCTGAGATTAAAGGCTTGCGTCACTACACCCGGACTCCCCAAGCTCTTTTTAGAATTAAATATTTTTAATTAGCTAAAAAAGAAGTAGGTTTCCATAAGGCTTATTTATAGCATCTTTAGTTTTAATCAACCTTCTACACCCTTCATCTCCTCCTCCCCTCACTCCACTTAGACCTTTCTCCTTCCCTAGTGATTTGCCTTGTTTACTTACAAATCCACTGTCTCCTTCCTTTAAGCCCTTCTTCAGGTAGAGAGACGTAGTTAAAGTCTTCTGAATTCCAAAAGTTTTAAGCACCAATATTGAGCTACATGTGGAAAAACTCATAACTGTTCTCATATGATGGGTTGCAGTCAAACTGTAGGTGTAAAAATTACATAGATAACTTTCATGCTATGCACATAAGGTATGGGCGAAATATAAGTAACTTTGTGTTTTGCTTTAGGATCTATCACTAATATTCTGTGTTACCATCTCTAGTATATTAAAACCTATAATAATCTGAAATCTGGAGCACTTTTGATCCCAGGGATTTTGAATAAGGGCCAGTAAGCCATTATCATTATAATTCTTTTAATTTTAAAGAAATAAGTGGAAACACCTCATTGTTAAAAGGTAAAAGGCAGGGCTGGAGAGCTGGATTAGCAGTTAAGGCCTTTGCCTGCAAAGCAGAAGGACCCAAGTTCCACCCCCTCCCCAGTGCACATATAAATCCAGATGCACAAGGGGTACATGTGTCTAGAGTTCATTTCCAGTGACTGAAGGCCCTGGTGCACCCATTCACTCTCTGTGTTTTCCTCTTTCTCTCAAATAAATAAATAAATAAATAAATAAATAAATAAATAAAATAAAGTGAATATTAAAAGGCTGAGGAGATGGCTTAGCAGTTAAGGCGTTTGCCTGCAACACAAGGACCCAAGTTCAATTTCCCAGTGCCCATGTATCACACATGGGATCAAACTGATATAGTACTGTATCAATAAAGTTTAAAAACTTTGACTTCACCACCATGACTAAACTAAAAACTGATTCCTTTATTGACCTTCAATTTCTGAACACTCAACTCAAGATGTCCTTTCTAAAAAAAAAAATTATTTCCCCCTCCAAAGGCTTTAATGTTGGTCAGTTTTTCTTTATCTTATCAATGATTTTGATTATTAAGAATTGTTTTATCAGAATTTGTTAGCATATATTTATTGGTTTTGATATCCCATACATTTGTCTTTGGCATATAGTAAGAGGTACACAATTAGCTGATGATTTAGACTTTGAGTTCTTCCCTAGGGGCAGATCTTGTGTCTAACCTTAAGGTGTGTAGAGAGCAGTTGGAGCTCTGTTACGTTCAAGGCTGTCTTGGGCTGCAGAACAAGACCCTGTCTCAAAACAAAACAACAAAACACCTGCACAATACTGGTTGGCAGCCATTGCTTGCCCTTTGACCCAGGCATGTGTAATTACTGTTAAAAGAAAGTCAACTCATTCCCATCTGCTATGTCTACACTGGCTCTCCTTGATTATTACTTGTATGTATTTTCTAATTCTTCTTTTAACACTCCATTGATGGCATTTTTTAAGTTTCCTGTAAGTTGCTCCACAGTTGCAGTGAACGTGTTCTGTGGCATGTTTAGCACAGACAGGTCTGTTCCTTACTTACTATGACCCTCTATAAAAAGATGATTCCACCTTAATGTGCTACTTCCAGCAGAGAATGAATTAACTTCCTTGTTAACTTTTCTGAATTTTCTGTTGGGCTTCCATCAGCAGATAATTATTGAGTACCTACTGTGTGCCAAGTTCTAGGGCATGTATACTAGAGAAAACTTCAAGGCAGCTCAGAGGTTGAGCCGTAGGAAGTCGGTTAATGTTTTTACAATTTTCAGTTTTTAAGTTAGACATATTTTACATTAAAGAAAATCTCTAAATTTCTGGCTTCTCTTGAAAGATTGGTAAGTTTGGCATAATGTGGAAAGCTAAACTTCCTCATAGTAACAGTGCTGGAGTTGTATAGCCTTGTCTTTTTCACAAAATGCATAACGTGTTGTGGTCAGCTTTCTAGTTGCTGCGCAGAAAGAACCCAAGCAAAAGAGGCTTGTGGAGGAATGGGTTTATTTGGCTTATGAACTCAAGGGGAGACTCCATCCTGGCAGGGAAAATGATGGCATGAGCAGAGGGCTGGACATAACCTCTGCCACAGCACTGCAAACAGCAGCAGGAAGGTGTGCCAAATACTGGCAAGGGGAAGCTGGCTTATAACCCCCATAAGCCCACCCCAACAACACAGCACTGGTGAGGTTCTAATTCCTGAATTGCCATTAGCTGAGGATGTATCTATCAGAACACACTCATTTGTTTGTGGGGGACACCTGGATCATACCATGACAGCATGTCTAAAGTATGATTCATACTACTTCTGTGGTCTTGTATTTGACTTCTCAAAATTGCTTGTAAGACCGTGTATGAATTTTGGTTTATCATTTAACATATACTCAAATTTAACATGTCCAAAACTTGACTCTGATTTTTTACTCCCCAAATCCATTCTGTCCAACCTTCCTCATATCCAGTTGCACTGTCGTCCTTCACTGGACTTTGTCCAGTTCATTTATGTCAGAATATTCTATTACTTTCAAAATAGGCCTCAAACCAGATTACTACTTACCACTTGTAGTAGTAGTCAGCTTCATGTTGCTGGGATGGATACCCAAACCAGACATTGTTTAGGCATGAATTGGGTTTATTTCAGGCTGGGAAGTTCTGTCATTGGTGGAATAAGCTGGCTCCCATTCATAAATCCAAGCAGAGAGAGATAGCACCATCAGCCAGTAACACCAAAAAGCAGCTAGCAAGAACTGGAGAGGACCCCCAGAGCTCACACTGCTCTTGATATCTTTGGGCTGGAATCTAGATCCACCCCCAGTGGCACCTCTTCCAAGCCAGACCACTGGAGATCCATGTTACACATTTTAACACCTGAGTCAGTGGAGGGCATACATTGAAATTAGCACACGTTTCCACTTGAGCTTCTCTGATGCATAGTCCCATCATCTCTAACTCATTACAGTAGTCATCTTCTCACTTGTCTGTTTCTGCCTTGGTTTTTCTATGACTCTTAACACAGTAGCCAGAAGATCCCTTTAAGAGGGTTTTTACTACTTTGTGGAGCTCTTGCCCACCCATTGATAAAGGATAGGAAATCACATGAGTTCTGTTTCTGCTCTGGTGACCAATGATTGTTTCCCTTTTGGCTCTTTTAACTTCTAGCAGTTAGGAACACAGGATGGTATGAAGCTGTTCATCCTAGACAGCAGTTCAGTTTCTAGAAGTTGGGGAAGAAGAAGCTCTTGAAGATGGCTGAGGAGATGAGCAATCATGGCACTAGGGTCCCCGTGTCTGCCAAGTGTAGCACTTGTGCTCAGAGAAGATTCAGTTGGCACACACAATATAAAGTGTTTTACAGCCCTGGGCTGCGTAGATGGGCAGTGATCAAGGACGACTGTCCTGCGCTCTTCCTTGAGCTTTCTTTGGGCCTCTCAAGCTCTGTTAGGCTTCTGTTTTCCCAGTCTTGTCTCTGCTCTTTTCAGTTTTGCCTCCCTTTTATGTAGCACCTGCCTTCTAAAGGTACACTGCCTAACTGAGGAGCAACATTAGCAGCTTAGGGAAGAGCTCAGGGGCAGAACCTTGAAAGGGCTCCGAGAAGCGTAGTCACTGGCCCCAGCCCTACCTGTCCTTGGTTACGAAATCCAGACAAAGACATGCTCCATAGATTCCTGGGCTTGGCTTGTCATGTACTTACAGGTGTTTCACTCTGTTGTAGAAACTGCAGCCATGAATGAAGAAAGCATAGATGGAACAAGTGGAGGCAAAGTTCGAACTGGTGCTCAGAACGAGGCTGCATTGCTGGCTCTGATGGAAAAGACTGGCTACAACATGGTTCAAGAGAATGGGCAGAGGAAGTTTGGTGGTCCTCCTCCAGGTGAGGATTGCTTTGTTTGCTTTGTTTGATCTCCAGCGGTCATTTAAATGAGATGTGTTTCATTTAATGCCTTTTTCCCTTGTGAATGCTGTAACATCTTTATACTAAACTAAAAATGCTATGCATGTCTCATCCTTAATTTTTTTCAATATTGTTTAAGCTTTAAGAAACTGTTGAGAAATAACTTAGTTTATATTAAAAAAAAAAGCAGGATTAGAGTACTGGGGAAAAGGGTTGTCACAATCAGCCACACGCCGCTGGGATGAATCTCCAAACCAGGCACAGTTTATGGGAGGAAACAATTTATTCAAGCTACAGATCCAGGGGAAGTCTCATTAAAGTGAAAGAGGCTGGCCCTCTTTCACAAGGTCCAAGCAGAGCGAAAAACCCATCACCTACACCACACACACAGAACAGCAAGCAGGCAGGGGGGCAAGGAGAGAATCCTTTCACCTTTATATAGCCTTAGGGTGGGGTCTTGCAATTCTATCCCATATTTATGGCTTCCTGAGTCTCTGGAATTTCCTTCCTGCACTGCCCACACAGGAAAGGATATTTACTTCTAGCTCCCTTGAGCTTCCTGACATCCTGCCCCCTACTGAGAGGCTGCCTTCCTGTGAACATCCTTAGAGACCCACCCAAGACTTACTAAAAAGGTCAAGTTGACAACAAAACTTAGCTATCACAAGGGTCATCTTGGTATTTAAGGGAAGTCGGTAAGGAATTTGAAAGATGACTGAGTAGAGGAGCAGTATTTTTATAATCAAATTCAAATGGATGAACAGGTATGATGGATGTTTTCCCTTGAACCAATAGCCATTTGCTCAAATCCTCCAGTGAGCTCTCGAGCACACAGCTCTGGCCTCTAGCTGCCTCTGTGATGGTGCACTTTACTTGACAGACCTTCCTACTCTGATTTGCCTTCTCTTCCTGAATCCTCTCCTCCCAGATAGACAGTCCTAGTAGCTCATCCCTTGTCACATGTGGTGTGGTGTGGGCGAGCGCTCAGACCTCCTGTGCTCAGAGATTTATCTGACTGCTTTATAATCCATAGCAACTGCATCACTTCATCTTTCACTTACTGTCTTCTGAGACTTTGTTGAAATACATTTCTGAGGAAGGGACTAGTTTTTTCACTGTTGCATCCCCATCACTTAGAACAGGGCATGCCTCATAGGAGGCCCATAGCCACTTTGTAATGAGCATATATCTTCAGAGCTGACTTCTGAGGTCACACTTATGTATCTTTGTCTTTCAGGCTGGGAAGGCCCACCTCCACCCAGAGGCTGTGAGGTTTTTGTAGGAAAAATACCTCGTGATATGTATGAGGATGAGTTAGTTCCTGTATTTGAAAGAGCTGGGAAGATCTATGAGTTTCGACTTATGATGGAATTTAGTGGTGAAAATCGAGGCTATGCATTTGTGATGTACACTACAAAAGAAGAAGCCCAGTTAGCCATCAGAATTCTTAATAATTATGAGATTCGACCAGGGAAGTTCATCGGTGTGTGTGTAAGCTTGGATAATTGCAGATTATTTATTGGAGCCATTCCCAAAGAAAAGAAGAAAGAAGAAATTTTGGATGAAATGAAGAAAGTGACAGAAGGAGTTGTAGATGTTATTGTTTATCCAAGTGCAACTGACAAGACCAAAAATCGTGGTTTTGCATTTGTTGAATATGAATCTCATAGAGCTGCTGCTATGGCCAGGAGAAAACTCATTCCAGGTACACTAACCCTCTGTAGGTTCCCTTCACGTGTTATCCCACTGTGAATGTGGGGAAATGTTAGCACACCAGAGGTCTGTATGAACAAACTGATCTCACCTAGAGAGGATGAAAGAACTTTTGTGAGAAAGTAAAATTCTAAAACACAAAAAATTGTCCCTACAGAATACTAATGATAACTTAACAAGTACTGGAGGTGTGTGTGTGTGTGTGTGCGCGTGCACAAGTGTGTGTGTGTGTGTGTGTGTATAAACAGATGCACACACTGAGTTATTACTTAATAAAAGTCACAAGGGCCCTCCTTAATTCTTCCAACAATACAGCTTTGAAGTATAGTTGTCATATTGACTCGTAAAGTCTGCTGTAAGTTAGGTCTCTGTTAATAAAGCTATGTGTGAGTAGGACATAAGTATCTAAACCAGATACATTGATAATGTACTTGAGTTCATGTTTATTTGGAGAAATGTTCCATGTGACACTAGTCTTTTATTCATTGTTTTAATTATATCTTCAAAGCAATATATCCCTTTTCTAGGAACATTTCAGCTGTGGGGCCATACCATTCAAGTAGATTGGGCTGATCCAGAGAAAGAAGTTGATGAGGAAACCATGCAGAGAGTTAAAGTTCTCTATGTAAGAAATTTAATGATCTCAACTACAGAAGAAACAATAAAAGCAGAGTTCAATAAATTCAAGCCTGGTGCTGTTGAACGAGTAAAGAAACTTCGAGATTATGCTTTTGTTCACTTTTTCAACCGAGAAGACGCAGTGGCTGCTATGTCTGTCATGAGCGGAAAGTGCATTGATGGAGCCAGTATTGAGGTGACACTGGCCAAACCTGTCAACAAAGAAAACACTTGGAGGCAGCATCTCAATGGTCAGCTCAGCCCCAACTCTGAAAACCTGCTTGTCTACACCAACAAAGAAGAGGGCCATTCCAAAACCTTGGGCAAAACACCAAGTCTTCCTGCTCGGCTCAATGGCCAGCATAGCCCAAGCCCCCCTGAAGTCGAAAGATCCACATACCCTTTCTTTCCTGGAACAAAGCTTACTCCAATTAGTATGTATGCCTTGAAGTCCACTCACTTTAACTCTGCAGTAATGCATCTAGATTACTACTGCAATAAAAATAATTGGTCACCTCCAGAATACTACCTCTATTCAACCACCAGTCAGGATGGAAAAGTGCTTTTGGTCTATAAAGTAGTGATTCCTGCTATTGCAAATGGATCCCAGAGTTACTTCATGCCCGACAAGCTCTGCAGCACCTTGGAAGATGCCAAGGAGCTGGCTGCGCAGTTCACAATGCTTCACCTGGGTAAGTGTAGAAACGCTTCAGTACTGAGAGTCAAAACATCCGTTGGTTTTGAATTCTTAACTGAGTGTTTAATAGCACATTTATGTCAGTTTTATGAATTCATGGTAAACTTGTTGAATTTTGGGTTCTGTATATTTTTCCTTCATTTAGCTTTTTGAGCATCATTTACCTAGAAGGAAGTTTAGTTTTGATACTAAAGGGTTTAGGTCCTATTTCATTGTGTTACTATTTTTGTAATGACTATTTCTGTGAAATTTTTTAGGTGAACCAATTTTTAAGTTTCCATCAAATCTTTGAGGACACCTGCATGGAGGTGTAGAGATTCATCAAATCAGAGTTATGTGTGGACACAGCCTTGTGCTCACCAATCTGGAAATTTGTCAGTATTTATTATTCATAAAAGACAAAAGCCATCATTAAAAGTTGTTAATCCTTTTTAAATATTTCATGCTTTTAAAGAAGTACGTTTTCTCAAGCATTGTAGAAACAAAGATTGGGGCACAGAAAGATAGTAGCTTTGACGTTGTAAAGAAAGCGCCATTCTAACCCTTAGGTGTTGTCCTGCTTCATGTTGTGTTCCTTCCTCTAGACTAGTCAGTCTCCTGTTCTAATGTATCTGTGGACTTTCGTTGTTGAATGTGTTGTGTTCTAGTAAAAATAATTTTTACTAGAAGAGTAGTGATTTCTCGTGCACAGAGTCAGCAATAAAAAGGAAAGAATTCTTGAAGTTATATTTTTTTCCTTAAGAATTATCTAGCTTTTAGCCACCTGTAATAAGTAGATACAGTCCATGAGTTTACCTATTTTTGCTTTTGAAACAGGATATTTATATAAAGTCCAAACTAGTCTTGAACTTGACACCCTTTTGGCTTGCCTCCTGAAAACAGTACATTGAAGGGGTGGAATGAAAACTTGGGGTTAGTTTAGATAGGTTCTACACCAACTGCTTAAATTATTCCTTATCACTTAACTGTCTTTTCTATCCCATAACATAATAACCACACACCACTGGGATTAACCTCCAGACCAGGCACAGTTATGGGAAAAAAGGATTTCTTGAAGCTACAAATCCAGGGGAAGTTCCATAATGGTGAAAGAAGCTGGTCCCCTTTCATGGGTCAAAGCAGAGAGAAACCCATCACCAACACCATGCATACACCAACAAAACAGGCAGGAGGCAGAGAAATTTTATCCCCCTTTATATAGCCTTAGGACAGAGTCTTGCAACCCTTTTCCAGAGTTGTCTCTCCAAGTCTCTGGTATTTCCTTCCTGCACTGTCCTCCCAGGAAAGGATATTTGTTTCTAGTTCCCTTGAGCTTCCTTACATCCTGCCCCCTGCTGAGAGGGGTGCCTTCCTGGAACATCATTAGAGACTCACCCAATATTATTAAAAAGGTCAAGTTGACAACAAAATTTAACCTTCACAAGTCTATAACCGTATCTCCTTACATCATAATTTCCAAATTTAGACAGTAACAAGATATAACTATAGCATGATATAACTATGCCACATACAACCAGAAACACGCAATCTTCCCCCAACACAAGTTAAATGCTTTTAACATATAATGGCACAGAGTAAACATTTCCAACTTCTATGAGACACAAGAAGACTGGACCAATACAAACTCAACAACCATTAGGCAAACATCAAACATCTGCAGTTGAAGTCCAATATAATAACCAGTGACTGTCCAATCTCTGGATTTCCCAATTCCGCCCCTCCAGCTTGGGTGGGTAGCTGGGGAAAACTTCCATTCCGAGCCAACAGCAACCATGGTAGCCCTTTCACAGTCCTGATATAACCAAAACATCTTTGGGTCTCTATTGCACAGCATTGTCCATCTTCCAAGGGCTTCACTTGCTGATCAGGGACTTCATGCACTGTTCCATATGTCACATCTCAGCAGTGGCTCCTGGAACCATGTGCACTTCATGAATCACATGCTTTTTCAGGCTTCCAAAAATAATACCAGGTATGCAGGACTCAGCCATGTTGTTAATTCAGGGACAAAGTATATTGTGACTTTGAAGAGCAAGTTCCTTTCTTTCAGGTATCTGTCATTCGCTCCTTCCTGGGTGGAAACACCTCAGGCATCCTTTCCATTGTTTGAATGTAGAGCAATTGGCTCTCTTCTTTAGGATTGCAGTTTCACTAACCTAAAGCCAGTCTCTTGTGCCAGTAAAGTAAGTCCAACTTGCTTTGAATTTTTTTCCAAATTTAAATCGTAAAATTCTCAGTTCCATATCATTAGCCAAACACATCAGTCCATTACTTAAATTCAGCCTTAATCAAGCTCTCTGGGCATGGGCAGTAGAACGCAGCCAACTCTTATTCCTGTAACACAGTTCTAATAATGTTATTTTCAGTCTCTCTTCCCCCTCAGAAAGTTCACAAGCCAAACCTCCAACTGCAATTCTTTCTACACTTAGCATTTTCAAACTGTCACCAGAATAGTCCATAAAACATGGCTTACCCCTCTGGAAGTTGTCTTTAGTTGCAAGTCTTTGAATTCCTCCAGCACACAAGTTCCAGAAGACCAAAATCTCCAGACCAGGTACAGTTATGGGAGGAAAAGATTTATTGAAGCTACAGATCCAGGGGAAGTTCATAATGGCGAAAGAGGCTTGCCCCCTTTCACAGGTCCAAGCAGAGAGAGAAACCCATCACCATGCATCAACAAAACAGGCAGGGGGCAGAGAGAAATTCTCTCCCCCTTTATATAGCCTTAGGGTGGTGTCTTGCAACTCTTTCTCAGATGTGTTGGCTACCAGAGTCTCTGGAATTTCTTTCCTGCACTGTCCTCCGAGGAAGGGATGTTCACTTCTAGCTTTTCTGAGCTTCTTAACCCCTACTGAGAGGGCTGTCTTCCTGTGAACATCCTCAGAGACCTACCCAAGATTATTAAAAAGGTCAAGTTGACAACAAAATTGAACCATCACAGTAATCTTGCATGTGTGTAGTAATTGGTCACTCCATCTGTGAATACTCTGCTTACTGGCCTTTCAGTGTCTCCACTGTTTTCCTAGAGGATGAGACTTTGAGATAAAACAGTTGTGGAGAATTGTGAGTTGAAGGACAGAGAGTCTTCATACCTGATAATGTGAATGGTTTTACTAAATAATTACAAGCAAGGCACTTCTTGTGTTTCTGTGTAATGCTCACTGACACCCGATTTTTTTCTTGTATGACCACCCAATATTTTTAATGTTTGCTTTGAATATTTAAAGAGATGAGATTTTCTGTATCACAAATGCCTTGTGGGCTTGATTTGATTTTTTATATTATTTTGTTTGTGAGAGATGACGTTTTAATACAAGAACAGATCTCTTGCATATTTTTCTGTTAGAGAAATGGCCTGGAGGTGGATTAATAGTCAAAGGACTCAGATAGTGTTTGTTTTGATAACTTCATTTGGATTTTATGAAGACTTAACATTGAAAAGATTAGCCCTTCTAGTTAAAACTTACTTAAGTACTATTTTATCTTTACTTAATTTTCCTCTACAAAGTAATTTTTCTAGATAATCTGTCTTGGTGTTTGTGAACCACTTTATGTATAAATGTTTATTTTTAAGTACCACTGTTTTTTTCAGTATTCCTTTGTAACTGACATGGACATTGCTCTTGGATTTGATTTGAGATGACTGACAGATATCTGGAAAGGGGATTAGCAGATAGTCATTATATCTGTTGTTCCTTGAAAATAAGATTTTTAATTTTTTTAATAAATAGAAACTTTGTAAGTACAATTCATATGTAGGGGAAAATCCAGTTGTGACTTCTGTTAGGCCATGCAACCTCTTTAAAAGTTATGAAATAGCTTGAGAGAGCACTGCTATTGTGAGGAGGTTCACACTGAGGAAGATAATTGGTGCCATTTTTCTTATGAGTTATTATTTCCAGATTGATGGGCAGAAGTGCAAAAAATAAACAGGTTACAAATTGTCAAATTTTTGAAGTAAAGAGAAACTTCTAGTTTTTAAATTTAAAACTGGCTTTAGTAGACACTTAAGCTGAATATAAAATAATATTGCTACATCATATTACAATAGATTTTAAGTTACAAATAGAAGAAAATTCTTTCAGAAAGCTGTCTATATTTACATTTGTAACATTCATAATATCTCAAATTGGTTTTATAAAGCATAAAATAATTTTCTGTATGGTTTAAAATTCACATAGGTAAATCATCTTCAATATTTTGCACATTTATTTTCACACGACCAAATGATAAGATCAAAATTCCATTAACTCAACTATGTGTCTGACCCTCTGAGAGGGACCGGTTCTTATGAAAATGTATTTAATGTGTTCCTCCTGGAATTCTCTTCTACTGAAAGACTCTTTGATGATCTAGAATTCACCATAATTCTTTTATTAAGCACCTGTTTTAATTCATAGGCCACAAATAATGTGGAGTTACTACTCTTAAGAGAGGCCGCTTATTAAGAGTGTTAGCATCAAACCAGCTACGTGGTCTTGGAGTGGGAAGTAAATGGCTTCACCTCTAATGTATCAGGTTCTTTGGTGAGCTTGAGGGATTAAATTTGTAGTTATGCTTAAAGTGTCCAAGTACATATCCAAAAATTTTGTGGAGGACCAGAAACAATGACGCAAAATATTTTGTACCTACCCAAAACACATGTTTGAGTTTAAATAATTTAAAACTAATAGTTTCTTTTCTAAGGATTCATAACCCTTTATCAATGAACTGTCTCTAGAATTCAGATCTTTTCCACAGAAGCACCACAGGTCTATCAAAAGCGATTAAGTTGTCCTGCTGTTATTTAGCATACTCTTTTGGTTATTTTCTTTGAATTTACCTTTTAATTATATTCAGAATTACTATTGTATAAAAACAATTATTTAAAAGTTTAGAATTTTTGTAAGAATCTAGGAAGAGAATAATGTTACTAACATCTGAGGCCAGTTTTTATTCGTTTCATTTATTTTAAAGTGATTGCTATGATTTTATGAATTTAATCAGCTTTACCCTATAATTTCTTAATATCTTTAATTAATAAGTCTTTAAATACTTGTTCTAATTTTAATATTATAACTTTAATAATTATTGATATCTCACTTTGTAATTACCATCTAATTCATATTAAAACGGTTTTAACTTTCATATGAAATACTGCAGTGTATTTCACCACATACACCCCATTCTTGGATGTCAGCAGCAATTCATAATTCTACCACACGATGTCGCCAAAATACAATTTAATGTGGCTTTAAAAGGAATTTTGATAGATGTATTTTTTTTTTAATATATATTTATTGTCCATAATGTGATAGATGTATTTTTAAAGCTCTTCTTAGGGGATCTGGAATAGCTGTGTGAGGAGGAGGAGCTGGTCTTCACTCTGCTATGTCTTTATTTCTGCTTCCACAACTAGTTCTTCCTCCGCCAGCGTAAAGTAGTGAAGAGTGCTCACAGCTCTTTTGTGTTTCTAGTCACTCTTAAAATTACTGTGTCAGATGCTTTCAGATCTTTGTTTAAAATCAAACACAGTCTTAGTAGTCAGTGTTTGATATATCATCAATCCTAGAGTAATCGATCCTCTGTCCTGAAGAAGTTCATTGTGGCTTTTGAAAACAAAACAAAAAGCCCTTATTTTCCCCAACCAATTGTAAATTTTAGGCCAATATTTGGATGCTTTTGATATTTAAAGTTACATTATTTGATAGAATTTTATCATGCTTTTGAGTTGTTATTTTTTACATAGCAAATGATATTGACCTATAAGATCACCTATATATAGAGTTTTATATAGATAGTAGTTAATATTTTAATGAAATCATTTGTTGAGTAGTCTATGGAACATTACTTTGATCCAGTAATGACAATCTGTATTTATAGCACACTGATAGCACAGTGAATTATACTGTAATTTCTTCTATAATATTGGAGAAAAAGTATATATGATGAGGCTGCATAGTCAGTTACAGCATTCATTTTATTTTAGCATGCTTATATGCTGGGCTCAAGTTCCCCTCCCCCAAGTGTGTGTTATTGGAAAATATCTGTTTGTGATTATATTGGCAGATTTGGTGAATGTAGGCCAGGACTAATCTTTTCCTGTGTGTTTAAGTACGTAGACTGAATTCAGGAGATTGCATTTGAATAAATAACCATGAACTAACCAGTGTGAGCAGAAAGTAAGCCTCCGGCATCTCCATCGAGTAGATGCCTGTGTGCGCTCAGGAGGGGCTGAATTGTGGTCTCCAAGCATGCCATTACTAATCACTTTCCTTGTTTTAACTTTAGTTTATGGAGCATATGATGACTGGGCTTCTACACTTAACTTGTTCATACAACTGCCCTCTCCCTTGTGTACTGGCCAGACTCTGGGTAAATGAATAAAGGTGGTAGCACATGGGCCTTGGATGTGGAGGGCTTTTCTCTTTTGCTCATGCTGCTTTCCTGATTTGTGGTTGAGAGTGGCTAAATTAGCAGTAAGTTAATTTATGCAAGTATGGGGCTGGTATATTTTAACTATTAGATTAATTAAACTGACAAAGAATGGAAGCCAGCTGGCCAGGAATAAAATCTTGTATTTTTCAAAGCAAAACCAGAATAAGAATCATTCTGCTCTGTAGAGATTCTCAATATAGTTCAAGGAAAACGGGAAAGTGCATAGTGTCCAGACCAAATAATTGTATTCTGCTCAGACTATATCTGGAATTTATAAGACATCATGGGAACTATTATGACTGTTTGGAAAACAAGTTTAAAATTGTGTCTGGCCCTAAAAGTAGTAAAATAAAGCAGAGAAATGTTCGTGAAAGAAGTAACAGGTTTTGTGGAGGGGAACTTGAATGTTTCTTTGGGTCACCACAGTTTACTTAACTCTTGACAACTGGGGATGAACTGAAGACTGTATCATAGAAAATGAGGCATTCAGTAATTGAAATATTTGGGTCTGTTTAGTCACTAACAGAGGGAATCTGATTGCTGTCCTCAAAAGTCTGAAGAAGACATTTTACTTTTAGCATTTATATTCAAATGGCCAGGAAGTGGAAGTTATTCTGTAGAGGGAAGTGTCAAGGAGATTAATTATGACAAGACTGCAGGGTCATTAGAGCTCCTACACTGCTAGGACACACAGTCCCATCCCAAACCTTTCCTTTTAACCCCTAGAAGGGAAGTTTTTGATAGCCTGCTTAGACATAAAATGATCTTCCTTGTTATTTTAAGCTCTCTAAAATATTTGCTCTTTGTGAACTGATCTAAAAAGTTTGGGCATCCTTAATTTCTCATATAAGTACTTTTTATTTACTCCTCTAAGCTTTTCATTTTATTTTCAGTTTATATATATGTGTGTGTATGTATATATGTGTACATATATATGTGTGTATGTATATATGTGTATATATGTATATATAGATATATGTTTTGCTTTGATAGAAACTCTTCTAATCAGTGATTTTATATTTTAATTATAATTATTCATTATCAAAATTTCTGTCTATCACTGGTAGGTGTTATGTTTCCCAGGATTTGCTTTTATTTTTTAAGTTATAACATTACATGTCAGCACAAAGTACACAAATGATGAGTGCGACCATAGGGGACACCATCTATGCAATACCAACAGTACTGCTTTCTTGTATTTGCCTCCATTTCTGCCAGATAGACCACTCTTCTGGCTTATTAATCCCATGTGTTCTTGAAATTTAGACATCGTTTTCTGTGCTCTGGGCTGGGTCATATCTGTGTGTGTGTGATGTATGTATGTGCCTGTGAGCATGTGCAGTGTGGATGCAGATCTCAGGACGCTTCCTCATTGCTCTACTCTCCCCTTGTTAGATGGAACCAGACCTCACTGATTGACTAGACTAGCTGGCCAGGGATCCCCAGGACTCACCTCCCAGCACAGCTGTGGGCCTCCCTGCTTAGCGTTTTACTTGGGTTCTGGGGAATCCTAACTGCACAGCAAGTATTTTATCCACTGAGCCATCTGGATCCAGCCCACCTTTTTTTTTTTTCCTTTATTGTCCATAATGAGTTACATTGCTTAGTGGGCCAACCATGAGTTGTTATCCCCAATTCCCCGTTGCCCCCCTTCCCCATCCCCAGTCAGCTGGATATCCTCCTCCTTGGGCCGTCTGGTTCAGTCTTTGTGGTAGGGGACCATGGATAGCTCATTCTTCAGCCGGTCTCTCATGTCTCAAGTGTGTAGTTACTGAGGGTTGCCAAGTCTCTGCTATTCTCCCCCACCACGGCTCTCACAATCTTTCCGCCCCCTCTTCTGCTCAGTTCCCTGAGTCGTGGTGGGCAAGTATTGAGGCTGCTATGGTGTTGTGAGCTTAGGGGTTTTTGTGTCGAGATTTGTTGGTTTCTGTCACACTGGCTTATCTTTTATTGATTGAATGTCTATGGCTGTGGGTCCCTTGTACATCCAATCATTCTCTGTGGGGTTCCATATGGATCCTCCCCCGTATGACTGTGGTGGCTCATCTCATGCCAAGATCTCAGTTTTCTGCCTGCAATCGGTTGGTAGGGTTATATGGGCCACAGCTCCCTTGCTGTATCCTAAAAAATACAAACACAATCTCCATTGGAGAATGAGGTCAGTATCAGTTAACAAATATACAACAATCTGGATTACCTAGCTTCTATTTTTAAAAGCCTCCCTGGCAGTCACTCGCATAGTGCATCTTTTCTTGGGAGCCCAAGAGTATGGGATCCGGTGCATATCGCCCTGAATCCCCGGTTCCAATCAAGGGTTCCCCCTCACTGAGTGGAATATTTGGCCGAATTTAATAGCTGTTGATTGTCTCCCCCAGGCTCAGAAGCCCACCTTTTAAAGTTTTAAAAACTTCAGTGGGTAGTGTCACACAGCTGTCCAAAGTGATCTTCCAGTTTGCACTTGGCTAGCAGTACATAGGAGTATTCTTGTTCATAGTTGAGTATTCTTGTCAACAAGTAGTTACCAGCATTTTAAAAAAATATTTATTCATTTTCAAGCACAGAGATATAGAGATAGATACATAGATAGATAGATAGATAGATAGATAGATAGATAGATAGATAGATAGATAGAACAAGAGTACCAGGGCCACCACCTTGTGGGTCTGGCTTATGTGGGTACTGGGGAATTGAACCTGAGGCCTTAGGCACTGGAGGCAAGTGCCTTAACTGCCGAGCCATCTCTCCAGCCCAGTTACCAGCATTTTTAATTTTGCTCATTCTGTCTTTACATACAGTGCTGTCTTTTTCAGATTATCATTTTCTTATCACTATCTAATGAAAGTGAGCATTTTTTATCATGAGTACAGGGCATTCTGCTGTCGAAGAAGTATGTTTCTTGAGGATTAGTCTGCTCTTTATGAATGTATAAAATATTTAAGAAGACATCCCATCTGGTCCAGGTGGCTCATGCCTTTAGTCACAGCACCAGGGAGGCAGAGATAGAAGGATCCTATGAGTTCAAGGCCAGCCTGGGGCTATAGAGTGAGTTCCAAGTCAGCCAGGGTCTCTAGAGTGAGACCCTATTTCAAAATAAAACCAAAATGAGGAAGAAATCTCAGTTTAGAGCTTATAGTCTTGTATGCATTTAAAAACTATAAAATTCTGAATTATGGCTATAACTATCCCCTTATATTTTGATGTGTCTTATTTTTACCATTTATTTAAAAATATTTTCTATTTTGATTTCTCTTTAATATATTAAATTCTTACTGAAATAATTGTTTTACTATATGTAGAAGGCATATTAGTATCTATATTCTAGCATTCTATTTTTTATGATACATTATATATTTTCATTAGCATTTGCTTTTCTTCTTTAATGACCCAGTTAAAGAAAATGTTCCATGCCTAATTCAAAATAGTGTTTGCTATTAAGTGTAATGTATTAAGTTTCCTAAAACTGCTATGGGAAAGTACAACAAACTGGGTGATTTAAGCAGAAATTCATTTTCTCAAATTCTGGAGACTACACATTGCAAACCAAGTTGTTGGCAAGGCTTCCTTCTGAAGTCTGGAAAGGACAGTCCTTCCTTCCCTTTTGTAGCTGCCAGTGTTTGCTGACCCCCTTGAAGTTCCTGTGTTTATAGGTACACTATGGCAGTCAGCCCCTGGTAGCACTCGGCTGACCACCTCCTGCTCCTTGTCCTTCTACAGCAGTAATGACCATGGCTCCTCTTCTCCTCATGTTCTGAAGCTCTATGGGATTAGAACACAACTCAACTCATGTCAGATTTGTCTCCTTTCATGATTTTACCAAAAAAAGTATGCTCATCCCACATTAACTTCAAGCTCTAGGGACCCTCCATATGAGCATTGAGTCATCTGTTTCTCTTTCTGTTTATGCCTTTTCTTCCTTTATATAGTGTAAGGTATATAGAAGTCTATACTTGATAGGATTTTCTGTTGAATGGAACCTCTCAGCTTTAGTTTATGTCACTCTGTTTCTGTATTTATTTCTGCCTTAAAAAATCTACTTTCAGCCTTGACATGTGGCTATACTTTTTATCCCAGCATTCAGGAGATTGAGGTAGCAAGATTGCCATGAGTTTGAGGCCAGCCTGTACTACAGAGTGAGTTCCAGGTCTCTGATACTGTATTGACATAAATGTATAAGCTTTCTTTTGGTTAGTGTTTGTATGTCACAAAATTTTGCATCTTTTTACTTACTCCATGTTTTCCTGTTAGATATTCTGGGTCTCATCTTGCTAGGTTCTGTCTTCCGGTCTGTTTAATTTCACTTGACTCATTTCATGCCTTTTTGCTAGATTGTTTCATCGGGCTTATTCTTCTACAGTTTATTACTCTTAATAAGTACTCTGAACACTGTCACATGCATTTTTATTAAAATTTATTATTAAAACTTCTAATCTGGATGTGGTGACTCATGGGTAAATTTTCAGCCCTTGGGATGCTGAGGTTGCCTTGAGTTCCAGATCTGCCAATGCCATTATGTAGTAGACAAGTCATTCTGTCTGTCGTACAGTGAAAAGGGTACTCCCTCACATTTAGACAGTACACTTAAGTGTGTGATTTTGATTTAAATGTAGTCATTGGAATTTCTTATGCTTCAAACTCTAAATACCAGATTCTGTTTTTTCTTATAGTGGAAAGTTAACTAGCATGTGTAACAGAGTCCCATGAAATAGCATTCAACACAATCAGATCAAGGATATTTATATAACGTTAAGTTTCAAAGCCAGATATTAAGTAACTGTGCCTCAGCAACGGCACACAAGCAGATATGTGGGCCCATAGGAACAAACAGAAATAATCAGACACCAAATAGAGTTAAATGTCACTAAAATTAATTTAGTACTATTATTAGCCTTGATCATTTATTTGTTTATAGAAAGGTCTAGTTCAAATACTGCTGTTGTCCCTGTTCTTTCACCATTGTTAGGGTCTCTGTTACACCTGCTGGGTCCTGTTCACTCTGTTCACTCTGTTCACTCTGTTCTTTACATGGATTCTATTCCTTTAGGAGTTTTCCCTCTTGTTTTCAGTGTATGTTGAAGTCTCATTTGATGATTCTTGGTGTTATGTCCTGAGCTAACCTAACCCTGTAGAGTTCTTTTCAGAAAGTCATCATGCCTCTATCTTGGAGTGTTTTATAGTGTTTATAGTTGGAACATTTCAGTTACATTGATCATTTTGCATTGATTTTATACAGGGTGGGAAGTAGGGATCTAGCGTTATCTATTTTCCAAGTGGATTTCCGGTTTCCCCATCTCCATTTGCTGAAGAGACGTCTGTTCTCCAGAGTGCGTATGTACCTCTGACAGAATCAGGCACTTTAGATGGTGGTTTTATTTCTGTGTCTGATTATTTCTGTTTGTTCCTATGGGCCTACATATCTGCTTGTGTGCCTTTGCCGAGGCACAGTTACTTAATATCTGGCTTTGAAACTTAAAGTTATATAAATATCCTTGATCTGTTTGTGTTGAATGCTATTTCATGGGACTCTCTTACACATGCTAGGCAATTTCTAGTATTCCCGATTATTTGATTGAATGCTAGGTAATGCATATGTAGGGAATTTGAAGACTAGAATGTTGTATTTGTTCAGAGAGGGTTTATTTGGTTTATTGGTCGAAGGATTGGCAAGTCTGGACTGAGTATTCCTACAGGAAGTGAGAGGGCTGCACACATACTTTGCTCACTCTAGCCTCTGAGTTGGACACTTCTGTTCAGCTCAGCCTCATCAGCACTTCCTTAGTGCTTAGGTGTTATATCTGTTTCTTCTCATTTCTCTTTTGACCAACCCTTTTTAGGGACAAAGGTACTTCTCACAGAGGAGTGTATCTCTTAAGTTTTTCTCTGGTCCACCATTGTGGCTTTAGCATTTGCTACTGTCTGCTTGGCTGCTCTCAGGTCTTCCATGCTTGCAGGCAAAGCTGCCTGGTGCTGCCTGGCTCATCATGTGAGAGCGTAGCCTGCTCAGAAACTTCTGCAGCCCTCCCGGAGGTCATCAAACATTTTCCCATGTTCATACTTGCCTATCAGTTCTTAGCGTAGAGTTGGATATACAAGCTTGACAGGTTCAAGGAGTTTAAAGAAATAACTAAAATGGATGGATTTCACAGTGATAATATACTTATCATGCAAATGATTTTAAGCTTAGTATTATTTTGGCCATCTGTCCCTTCTTAAGAAAGAAAGGGACTGATACTTCACATATATATATTTCACACCTAAATTTCCTTAAGATTCTCACATTTCTCATACTAGGAAATCACATTTATTTTTTAAATCTTTTTGTTCTAGTAGGATAGTATTTCTTGGGAAGACTAATAACATAATTGACTTAAAATACTTTTTTCTAGTAATGCATTAATTCATAGTTTTCATTTAAATATCAAAACACTAATCTCTTTGTTCATCTTTGCAGAACTTCAGAAGTAACTATTTGTCACTTGTTTCTTTTTCTCTAAATGTACTTTGCTGTGTATTGATCAGAAAGTTTAAAGTTGCCAAGGGTCCCGTGCACTTCCAAGATAGGGATGACATCACTCTTTAAAGACTCAATTCTTTTCTGTCTTCACTGCTTGCAGACAGGGATCACAATCTCATCAGCCTGGACCTGTGCAGAAGAATTTGGAGAAAATAAACAGGTAAGAGAATGACTCTTAGGAAAATTGTGGTATATTTGGTTTTTAGGAAATCAATTACACATTACTCTTCTTATTTTAGAATTATCTGATAAAACCTTGTGACTGTTTTGTTTAGAATAGCTTTGCTACCTATACATTCATTAAGCAAAAGTTTTAAAAGTCAACTAGTTTGCGTTTTGCAGATTTTCTCAAAACTTTGAACATAATAGTGTAAGTTAAACCCCCCAAGATGGTAAACAGTATTTATAAATTAGGTATAGTTAGAGTGAATTTTATATTTTGATTATTTAGTATTTCTCAAACTTTACTGGTAGTGGGAATCTAATTTTTCCCTCATATTCAACCAGAATACTTTTGGATCATTTTAGAATAAAAGTGCCAGAACTCACTGTTTAGTTTTCCCCAGGGTACTGAGGAGGCTAGTGTCAGGAATGTGAAGGTAGTTTATGGCTGAGGAAGGGTGCTGCTGTCTGAACTGCTTCCCATGGAAAGGCAAAGACAGTGCTATGGCTCCTGGCCATCAGCATCAAGCTCTGTTCATGAGTAAGTTACTTTACCAGCTTGTGACTCAATTTCCACTTTGTCCAAAGGGATAATAAGATACTTGTAAGCTTTTTAGAAGGATTTCTTTATAACTGATTTAGTATGCTTATTTTGTGTTTAATAAATGCTAACTAAATATTAGCTATTATTTAGGTAATTTATTCTTAGAGAAACGAGATTATATGTATGTATTTTGTTGATACTAGTGGCTTATCGATCTAAACTTATAGATCCTAAATTTTTCTGTCTTAAATTTACCATAAAATTTGAAATATTTTATGCTAGTTTCAGAGTCCCCTTCTTACAACTTCTTAGAGTTTACAGCATAAGTTATAAGGACTAACTTTACAGAAAGAAAGGAAGCTTAAAGAGAGTGGCTCTCTTATTCTAAGTTTTTTTTTTTTTAATCTTGTCACTTTTTCCCAGATAGGCTATCTGATGAGCCATAGCTTTGGTTGTTAGAGCTTCACTCAGTTTTCCTCTCAGGCTGATGCCCCTTCACACTCTTTCCAAGTGACATAGAGGCCAACATTACAAGGAGTTTGCTATCATTGTCTCTTAGTTCAAAGGTAGCACATCGGAAGCTCTGAATATGGTTAGTTTGGTCTCCTTTTGAAGGGAGAAGTAAGTAGCCTGTGTCAGCAGCTGCAGGCACATACTTCACACTCGGCCTCCTAGATTCCAGGGCTTGTTACCTCTTGGTCTCTGGAGAGGTCGAAGTTGTTAACTGTTGTATTTTACATATTGGAAGATTTTTTTTTATATTTTGTTTTTAATTTCCCTTACTAAAAAGACTGTTTTCAAGGTCAACAAGACTGAAGCAAACTTTGTACTAAATACATAAGTACATATTAGATTGATAAATAATTGAGGTTCAGAAAATACTCTTACCGTTATGCTGCTATACTTTTTCCAAAATGATTCTAGGAAGGATGCTTGTAGGGTTGCTTGTGCTTGAATTGTACAAGTTGTAGTTTGGGAAACACTGAAGCTAACACAAGGAAGGAACCACAGGAAGTTTATTGCTTATATGTTTATTGAGGTGTGAGTAAAACAGAAGAAAATGCACCTAGTTTAAGGTGCACTTAGTTCCATTTTGACTTATGCCTACAGCTGTGGGGTGACACCGAAAGTCAGAACACACCCTCCCATTACCCGAGGTTTTATCATCTCTTTCTCCTTCTCTCTGCCCCCCCAGATGCTTGACTTGCATTTTCTAGAATTTTAAAATTTTGCTTTTGAAGCTATAAGTTGTAACTGTTAGAAAAATTTAAAGGAACTTGCTGTAATTTCTTAAAATGTTACAAATTCTGGCAAATTTTTCATGTTATTATACATTAGAAAGATTTCACAGTAAGAATTTAAAGCCAAAGTCATTGTTTGGAATTATAGGATAATGTATTATAAATTACAAAAAATATAATTCAAAAAGAAAAGCAGATGATTTTCCCCAAAACTGGATTTGAAAGGTGAAGTAATAGAAAACTGACCAGAAATATAAGGAGAGTTTCTTACTCAAATGTTGAATCTCCTTTACAGTCATTTTATTTTTATTTATTTATTTAAAAAATATTTATTCATTTTCAAGCCGAGAGAGAGAGAGAGAGAGAGAGAGAGAGAGAGAGAGAGAGAGAGAGAGAGAGAGAGAGAGAGAGAGAGAGAGAACACCCAGGCCACCGTGGGTCTGGCCCATGTGGTTCCTAGGGAATTGAACCCAGGTCCTTAGGCACTGGAGACAAGTGCCTTAACCACTGAGCAATCTCTCCAGCCCCTACAATCATTTTAGACAGAAATCTATAAACTATTCTGTGGACCTTGTTTAGAAAAAATAATCCTTTTAAGTCTGTTTCTTGCCTTTTGCTCTTAGGGAAAATTAAGAGGATAAAGATACTTTTTTAAGACAAATCTAAACTGAATAGGGAAAATAAATATGCAAGTGAATTTGATAGAATTATAGCCAATAGTATTCTTAAATTTTCCTAATGAATGATTTTTAAATAGCCCACTTACATTTTATGTTCTGAGAATAATAAAAACTTATTTCAAGCAAATGAAATTTAGTATTTCATTGAAAGTTTTTGTTATGATTATTATAAATTGAAATAATGGTAAAATGAACTTAAATCTGAATAAAGTAATGCAGAAATTAAAATGCTTAAGAAATGTACTAATGGCCTGGGAAATAGTTCCCTACATCAGAAGATCAAATGTTCTTCCTCACCCATTCTGCTGGAAGTAGGAAGTGTACAAGCCCGTCTGCAGAGAGCTAGGACTAGTTACAAAAGGATGAGCTTTCCATGCCGAGAGAGCTGCAGCATACACCCACACAGACGTGCAGACCTTCCGCTGCAACACTGTTCATACTCATCAAAAGATGATGGATAAGCAAATAGACTTATCCATGTAATGGCATACTATTCAACCAAAAAGGGGATAGAAGCAAATGAGGATGCATGTTGGTAGGAAAAACTAGGAATGGGGAGAAAATACTAAGCATATGATAGGGATTTTAACTCATTTACTATCTTTGCTTAATCATTAATGAGTATTTCTTTGTGCTTTCAATGGTACGAAAATTAACCTAAAGAAAATGTGACTCTAAGGTTTCTCACTTGTTAAAACCATTCACTTTGCATCTTGTTCGCTAGCTTTCTTGATATATATATATATACTATTTTCAAATCACCCAGATGGTTTTTTTAATGTACTTTGATTCTTGTTGGTCTTAATAATTAAATTTATTTTTGAAGTGCTTGTAAAATATTACAGATATCTGAAGGTCCTTTTTAATCTAACTTTATACGTTTTTAGGAATTTTTTTCTTGATTTGTCCTTCATAAGTAAATTCATCAGAGTCAATTTTAAAATTTGTATTTAATTTGGTTTTCTTGAAAATAGGAGAATTCAACAGGTGATCCATGTTTCTTCAGTTTTACAATAGGAGGCTGTCAGAAATGCAGAAAGGCTAATGAGAATTGTGCTTAATACCAGCCATCCAGCTTCTCTGTGGCGTCTTCCCTTAAGGATACTCTGTGTCCAGGTTCTAGGAGTGGGCTGCATTATTTCTTGAATGTATTTCAATTCAAAGAAAAGTGATTTCCTTTTGAAAACGATGGTTTCTTACCTGCAGAAGTTGCTTCTAAGTCATGATGTAGATGACCACACTGGTAAAGTGTGTCCAAGACATGTGAGCATGGGGAACTGAGCATGGGAGAATAGTGTTCTTCTGAGGGAAGAATCAGATCCTCAAGGGCACGTCTTCAGTATTAGGCCGGACACAACTGTGTCCTGTGTGCTCCCTTCTCTAACCCTCAGGAGAGAAGAGAACTGAAACCTAACATCTTGCTTTGGATGCTAAGAACAGAAAATGGTATCAAAGTAATTTCTCATCTTGTTCCAAAAAATTAAAATATTTGAATAGGATGCACAGTGTATTTATCTTTGAAACAAGCTAAGCTGCTTTTATTGATCTTGTCTCAATCATAAAAGTTAAATAGGTTGTAAAATTATTCTAATTACAGTTTTACAGTACTAGAAATTAAACCTATATACAACTGATTTTATTTTTTTCCATTTTTTCTTAACTAGGTCCTTTCTGACGTTGCTTGAGCTTACTCTCCTGCAGTTGATCTCATTCCTGTTGGTTAGACATTAAGTCCCATGACAACACACGCTAATGTTCATGTGCTGAGACCTCACTTACCCTGCCAGAATGACACTAGCAGGGAACCTTAGCTGCACTAGATGACATTCCTTTTCCTCTGTTCCTAGACTTGCCGCAGTGCCTCAGTCTTGTCACATCCTGGCTTACACCACAGTAGTGAACATAGTTGAGTTTTTGGAAAGTACAGGATCTAAAAATTTGGTCCTTAATATACACACACATAGAATTAAGCAGGAAATTACTGGTGCATAAGATGAATGCTCATTTGAAATTAATATTTCAAATATAATTGTTTTTAATAATTTGGTTTAATTTGGATATTTTCTTATACTATTAAGTTGATAATGGTTTTTGAAGTTATTTGCTATAGGTGATTTGTTGTTATTGTTTGTGGTACCACAAGGACACTAACGTTAAATTGATATGCTGAGTTATACAAATGTTTGTATTAGCATTTGAATAATGAAATATTGGACACCTAGTTTACACCAAATCTTTTTGAAGTCCAGGGGAAAGGGTCTGCTGGTTTGAAGCCCAGTACAGTTTCAAAAACAAAGCAAGTATGAATTTGCTTTTTTTTACCTTTTTTCCCCCCATGAACTAACCAGTTAGTATAAAAACCAAATTTAAGAGAAAGCTTCTTTGTGGAGCAAGAGAAATGAGCAGTTCTCTTTCTCTCTGTTAAAAAGGAAAGATACCCTGGGATGCATTCCAGTGAGCTCTCTGAAGCAGGGTGTCCGATAGGGAGCAATCAGGGTGCTCACTGAAGGGATAATAGTCTTTACCATCTAGTATCATCAGGTATTTGAATGTTAAACATTATGATAAAATGTGATTGTAGGCTTACTGTTTTGTCTCTGAATTAAATTCGTGTCCATAGATGTGCAGTGTAATTGTTCATGTATTTATTTACAGACTACAATTTCTGCCGCAGCTCAATCAGTAGTCTTTCCCCTGTTAGTGCTACCCTCTCTCCTGGGACTCTCAGCGTGCTTCCTTTTACGTCAAGGCCTTATTCTTATCCAAGCTACCCCATGTCACCAACAGTCTCGCTTACTAATGGCAGCCATGTTGGACAACGACTGTTTATCTCCAGTCAGGCCTCATTCTTCTGAAGAAGTCTGTATGCATTAAATATGAAAATTTCCTTTGTAAAGCACAAAATTTCAAATATTGTTTCTTTTTATAATGGGTTTGCACATTTGGGTTTTAAGAATAATATATTTAACATACGAAACATCAACTTTAATGTAGGATAACAGTGGTAAATTTATTTTAAAAAACAAAATTTAGAAAGTTATTTAGTGGTGCAGCAAATTACTATTCTTTTTAAACTGTCAGGCTTTGCTAATACCTGAGTTTGCAAAAGATTCCCTTCGTTAATGGAGTATTTGTATAGTAACTTTGCAGGACAGCATTTCACAAGTATTAAATTACTCGAAGGCACTGTTAATGCTAGATTTCCCAGGATCACTATCTGTATTGGAGCTGGGAACAGCTATCTACCCAGAAGCTTCTAGCCATGATGTGAAGAGAAATGACCAGATAAAGATTAAGATGCCGATTTTACACAGCAGGGGGCAAGTCCTTCTCCGTTGTGGTCCTTGACATAACTAAGTCTTTTAGTTAATATTTGCTACAGAAATAAATTATAATTTTGCTGTTAATGTATTTAAAGTTTTTATAGTTCTGCTTCATTTGTTTTTGATATTCACTATTGTTTTAAAAAGAAGTGTTTGTTTTTTTAATGTTGAAATCATGTGTTAATTTTTGTACTTGAATTCAAATTCTTCAATATTAAATATGTGATGCTACTATTACGTGTGTTTTATTTTTATTATAATACACACACACAAAAACCATCTCTCACGATCACTTTGGCCTTTTGAGAACCTTTGCCAAGGGTCATGGTTTGATCCAGGTGTCCCCCACAAACAAATGAATGTGTTTTGATAGATTGATACTCAGCTGATGGCAGTTAGGGAATTACAACCTCACTAGAGTTGTGTTGTTGGGGGCGGGCTTTTGGGGTTATAAGTCAGCTTCCCCTGGACAGAGTTTGGCACACTTTTCTGCTGCTGTTTGCAGTGCTGTGGCAGAGGTGATGTCCCGCCCTCTGCTCATGCCATCGTTTTCCCTGCCAGGATGGAGTCTCCCCTCGAGTCCGTAAGCCAAATAAACCCATTCCTCTACAAGCCACTTTTGTTTGGGTTCTTTCTGCGCAGCAACTAGAAAGCTGACCGCAACACCAAGTCAAACTATTAAAGGGTCAGCAGATAATGTCTTACTGATATCTAAGTATAGAATGTTCTAAACACAAACTGTTAGTGTACAGTAGAATGTCTACATACATGTCTCACCGGTTCATATCATTCCTTGAGCAAGCACACCATGAGTGCTTGATGGCTGCTGTGGTCATACACCTGCAAAATAGGTGGTTTACACTGGGAGCCAGGGAAGAAGTGATATATTTCTTCTATAGAATTGTTTTATAAGGGCCAGATTATAAATTATCACAAGCTACACATAACGTTTCACTTAGAAATAAAAAAATTTCAAACTCCAATTAGTATTTGAAGATTCATAGTTTATGCAATTGTAAGTTTAGGACTTTTGGTATTAGATTGGTTACCACTCCTGCCAAGAAACTGCTCATGAACTTGTCATACTTAAGACCTCTGTGAAATGGTGACCATTCCTTATAATGTTAAAGCTAAGACAGCTGCCAAAGTCAGAGGTCCTCAGATGGCCCTGATAATACTTAGGTATAAGAGTAGTAGTTTTTTTCTTTTGCAGCTTTTCATTGTCCTGACAACCACAGATAAATCATTACATCTATGTGAAACACTTCCTTCCTGCATGAAATTTCACTTGACCTATGAACATTACTATTAGTTATGCTGTCTTAATTTCTATAGAGAGATTAATAATGTAAAGCACCCCCTCAAAATGAGGGCTTCCTTAAAGAGCTGATCTTAGCCATGGGATAGATGATGGGGCAGAGATAGTATGATAGGCAGCCTTGGTCAAATATTGTGAGCAGGTGTTTGTAGAGTACTATTGCTGAGAAGAAACCTGGCCCACTCTGGAGACACAGTGTGTTGGCTAAAATCTAAGTAGAAAGACGGCCAAGGTTCACTAAGTTTTAAATGCCTCTCTTGGACTTCCTTTAGAGTGGTGTGTTAGGTACTATGGAGGAATGGAACTGAGAAGGAATAGATAGAAAGCAGATTTATTGGATTATTTTCCAGAATACAAGTTAGACCGTCCCAAAGACAGCAGCTGTCTGCAGGTTGGAGAGTTGGAAAACCCATAGCTGTTCAGTCCATGAGGCTGGGGGCCTGGAGGATATCCAGAGAGCTGCTGGTCAGCAGTTCACTTTGAAAGGCTGGTGAAGCTGGGTTCCACTGTCTGAGGTTAGCAGCAACAGGGTCAGCACATGCACTGACGAGAGGCATAGGAAGCCAGGCCAACAGCCTGTGTACTCTTGGGACTTCTTTATCAGAGCTCACCACTGGAGAAGGGCTTAGCCTCCACCAATCCTTTCTGGAAACACCTTCACAGGGCCTCTCAAAAGAGACACATCTTACTTGCTTCCTAATCTGATGAAAGCGAAGCACAAAACTGGCACAAGTGTGTAAGCCTTCTCTTGCAATGACTCAAAATTTAGAAGCCATAGTAAAGACCAATTACAAGGAAGAGGCTACAAGGCGAAAGGTCTCGTCACTGGAACAATGTTCACATATTCTTTCCCCAAGAGCCAGTGTATTCCTATATAGGTCAGTATATAAGAAAACCTTAAATATTTAGAAGGCGCTTTATGTCCATAAATAAATTAGAAAGGGGATAATTTGGGAAGAAAAAAGGTTTAGTGGGAAGGGATAAAATAATAGAGGTGAATATGATAAATACATTGTATATAACACTAAATAGAGATTTGAATATTAAACCTTCCTCAGCTCAGATATATGTGGTCTCCCATTGTCATGGAGCCATGTATTGATGTGGTTCATATATAGGAAGAACAGCTTGGCAGCTATTGGTCAATATTATAGATTGTCTTTTGGCCCGGCATTTGTACTTTGGGGTTGTGATTACTATGGCTGTAGTGATACATGTCAAAGTCTATTATGGGTCTAAATTTTTAATCATTACACACTGGAAAGAGAACGAGGATACTGCTGCTAAAACCGACAGCCCTGGTCACTCAGGAGATCAGTCAGCTCTTCCCAGAGTGCTTATGAACTGATGTTCATAATGGAAGAGCTCCCATTTTGAGAGACTCATATTTTCACTGTGACGTAAAAGTCACTCTACTGGGCAATCTCATAACCATTCTGTATCTTTCTGGAACTTTGCAGAAATAAGCATACTTAAGTGTTCTTTCCATCTCTGTGATCCACTTAACACACACTGCATATATTTATGTTTGATAACTTTATGCGTGTATATATTTTGTCCACCCCCATTACTATATCCACTCCTTCCTAGTTTGTCTAACTTCTACTTTCATGAGTGTGTGTGCGTGAGAGAAAGAGAGAGAGAATGTGTGTGTGAGAGAAGAGAAACCCAGTGAAGATAGGGTTGCTTACATGAGCATGGGGAGGGGACAATTTATCCAATGGCCATACCTCTGAAGAAAATGTCCGTTCCCCTCAGGAGGGGCGGGTCCTCATGGACCCCTCCTCCCTTCATGATGGAGTAATGGGCTCAATATCGCATCTAATGAGTTCAAGAGTGCAAGAGTCATTCCATGTCTGGAAGACTGTTTCACACAACCCCCCCCCCTTCTCTAATTCTTAGATTCTTGATGTAAGGTTTAAAGGTGACCAAGACCACCATGAGACTACTCTGAAAGAAAAGGCTTTAATCAGAGAAAGAACCCTGAGCTGTGGGCCATCTCCCCAGAGTGGAGAAAAAGCGCCCCGGATGGGCAGGTTTTGGGATTTTTATAAAGGAAATGAGGCTGTGAGTCTTAGGTCACTGTAAGCTCCCAGGTGGGGGTCTCAAGTGGCCCTGATGGGGGAAGGAATGTCCCTTCAGCCAGACAGAGACACAGCAGGTGTGGGGGGGCTTTATTTTCTGTGTAAGAGATAGAGGCAGGCTTTAATCTGTTTTTAACTCCGTTGGGGTCTGGATTCAATGTTGACACTTCTCTTGAAGCTGACACGCTGGTTCCTTTCAGGGGAAACTGAGGTGCTGCCTGAGTTTTGACCTAACACTTGACATGTTCCCTGAGGCTTAAAGGAATGGTGAGATCCTGTTGATGGCTGAGCACTCCACAGTCACTTTCTCAGCAATTTAACCATTCTAACCTCTGCAGTTACCACTGC
>PVHP010008129.1:20229-54367 GCA_004024765.1 Zapus hudsonius | reverse complement strand
CTTTTAGATGTACAGGCCTATCTCTTGCCAAGTATGGAAAGTTTTCTTGCATAATTCTGTTGAAAATATTTTCTATGCCCCTAGCTTGGTTTTCTTCTCCTTCTGGGATCCCCATGATCCTGAGATTAGGTTTTTTTATGGTATCCCACATTTCCCTTGAGTCTTGTTCACTTGCTCTTTTGAATTTTGTCAAGTTTCTGATTTCTCATGAATTCTCCTCTTTTGTCTTCTATGTCTGAGGTTCTGTTTTCCCAGTGGTTAATCCTATTAGTAAGAGATTCTAGGGACGTTCTCATTATTTCAAGATGGTTTTTTTGTTTTCTGCTACTTCTTTTTGGGTTGCTTCCATCATCCTGTTGAGATGTGTTTTCATTTCAAGGTTTGATTTAATTACTTCTTCCTGACAGTCTTTCTTATATTTGCAGATGTCTTCAGTTAATTTGGAAAGCTGGTTTTTGATTCTTTCAGTTTGCAGGTTTGTCTTTAGTTTTGATATATCTTTTCTGAAGTCTATTAGGTTCTCCTCAATTATATTAAGCCTGGTGGCAAAGCTAATGAGCTGACTTTGAACTTTTTCAATATGTTGGTCCATCTTTGCTTGCATGACCGACATTAAGATTTCTTCAAGATCTGTACCAGTATGAGCAGTGTTTATTGTGTTGTCTTCCTGGGCCTGACTCTGCTCATTCTCTTTGGTTGCATCATTATTGCCATTTGGCATGGTTTCCTCAGCTGGTGGTATATTCTTGTGTTGAGGTCTGCCCATTTCAATTCCAGTTGAGTTGATTGGTGGGATGCCTTTGATCTGATTTCACTTTGCTAGTGTGTTCTGGGAGTACACTGGACTCCACAGGTAGGGATGGGCACTCACTTGTTTAATCTGTGAGTGTGTGTGCCTTCAGATCACTGGCTGGACTTTGATGGTGATACTGGGGATACCCTTTTAGAGGAGGGTTTGGGGCTGTGGGGACTAAGTAGGCAGACGGTGGGGTGCCAGTTCCTATGTAGCCTGCTAGGGGGTGCAGGGCCCCTTAGGGGTAAGGTACGATGGGGAAGCGTGTCAGCTGCCTGTCACTGCCGCCCAAGGACTATTTATCACATGAGGAAACCGTGGGAACCAGGTTGCAGGCAAACCACAGGAGCTGGCGGGCACATGGGGAAACCGCAGGACCCGGAGCTTGAGGATACCTCAGGGACCAGCGCTTAGGGATTACACAGAATCATTGGGCTGGGGTACCTTGGGGAGCCGGGTTTTGGGAAACTGCGGAGGTAGACAGGCGGGGAAAACCACAGGGGTAAGGTCTCAAGGAAGTCTCAGGGTTCGATGGGCAGAAAGTACCACAGAGGAGAGAAGAAAAAGAAAAAGGAAGAGGAAAAGAGAAAATAAAATAAAATAAAATATAGGAGTAAACAAGAAAAAGACTGGCAAAAACCTGAAGGGAGGGGCTGGGCAGATGTGCTGGAGATGTGGAGGCCAGGGGGAGGGGCTCTGTAAGAGCCCAGGTCCCTGTCTGCAGGTCAAAACAAATAAACAAATAAAAAAAATAAGCAAGGAAATGGATTAGCAAGGGGCTGGAGGTGTGGGCAGATGTGCTGGAGACCTGGATCCCCGGGGGGAGGGGCTAAGTAAGAGCCCAGGTTCAGGTTGGCAGGCCAAAAGCAAAACAAAACAAAACAAAGAAACAAAAAAGGAGTAAGCAAGGATATAGATTAGCAAGGGCGTGGAGGGGTGGGGCAGACGGGCTGGGGACCTGAAGGCCTGGGGGGAGGGGCCACGTATGATTCCCAGGTCCCAGTCAGCAGGCCAAAAACAAAAACAAAAACAAAAATTAAGCAAGGATATGGATTAGCAAGGACCTGGAGGGGCGGGATATATGCTGGAGACCAGGAGGATGGGGGAGGGGTTACATAGGAACAAGCGAAAAAGAAAAGAAGAAAAAAGAGAAAGAAAGAAAAAAAAAGTTGAAAATAAGAGACACTCAAGGGCCCAGCAGAGGGCGGGAGGGACACGGAGGGAACCTGAGGGAAGCCGGCAGAGGCCAAGGAAAAGCCTCTTTCGGCCGGCAGGCTGAGGCTGCTCTGGCTGGGCTTGCAGATTCGTGACAACTCACTGCCTCCGGCAAGCGCTGGTCCTCGATGGAGGCTTCCACTGGTGAAAATCCTGTGCTGGGAGGTATCTGAAGCTCAGAGCGTGACTGCAGCTTATGTCCACGACCTGGATCCCTGCTGAAAACCTTGACCCTTGTTTCCCGAGGTACGTGGCGTGTCTGCTAGTCAGCAATCTTGAACCCGAAGCCTGTGAAAGTTTGTTTTTTCTCATCACTTGTCTTTTAATAGATCATAGGTGAGGGCTAAAGCTTGGGGAAGAGAAATCCGAGGTCAATTAAGTTTGAAAACTCTTTGAATTACTGCAGCATACTTTGTGCTTTTCCCTTAAATTTAATAGTGTTGAAGAGGATGGTGGTAATATGAATAACTTTTACTTACTGAATTCTCTGTGTGTTTGGTACTATTTCATGTAATAAGAATTAATGCACATTTTCTCTTATGACTCCAAACAGGAGTAAAGTGTGAAAATTTCACTTGAGTTAGAGTAGTTTTTGTTGCCCTGGTATTGCACTCATTTTCTTATTTCTCTTTGGGTTGTTTTCATAACTCCTATAAAATTTAGTCTTTTCTGGCTCTGATGTGCCTGATCCTTCTGGGTGTAGAATAGGTCAGGGGCTTTACAAAAACATGACCTTTATGTTGCAACTGGTCTTTCTAATTAACTAGAAATTAGCTTTTGAATTAATTTAACTCTTTGGAAAGAGTAGCTAGTAAAAAAGAACTGAGGAATGATTCCATGTTTAGAGTCAAATGTTTTAGCATTCTAGCCTGGTGCATTGTGGCTAGAGAGGACATATGTATTTTGTTCTAAGACTATATTAAACCAGGGGTGATATAGCACATATTCTATGTTGATGGCATGGGGTAAAGATTGGTGTGTTTGGATCCCAGATCTAGATTTAGGAACATCAATCCATAGGAAAGAGCCAGTTTCAGAAACACAATTGCTGAGCAGAACTGAGAAGAAATCTCTTTCTCAATCTCCCTCTCTCTCCCTCCCTCTCCCTCTGCCTCTCCCTCTCTCTCTCTCTCTCTCTCTCTCTCTCTCTCTCTCTCTCTCACACACACACACACACACACACACACTCACTCACTCACTCACTTATTAACAGAACAATACCTTGATGCCATACTTATCCTCCCCTGATTCTTCACGTCACAGCAGCATTTTTCTAGCTGGTAAATCTCAACTCTTCACAATCTGAAGCTGTTATTATATATGTCTTTTTAAGTCCTTTTTTCTTTTACAATGTTCAAATCTTAGCAATAAAAAGTGATGCATTGAGTTATTAAAAAAAGAGTGTGATTGTACCTTTTAAGAGCTCCACCTTGAAGAACTATTTTGTTATTTGGATATCTCCAGTAGTAGTAATTCCCTCCTTGTGAACTATTGGATTGTGAGGTATATATAAGTTTATCTATTGCAAAATTACTCTGATTACTTTAGAGACCTAGGCACACTTCTGTTCCTGCTGCAGAGATTTAATTTGCAAAAATAGCTTCTGTAATCAAATCCCTCCAATTTTAAGAAATCCATTTAAGACTTGTCTTTCCTAATATAAGAAGAATGTCATCTTTAGGATATTTCCTGATTTACAAAGGAAGAAAAAAAGTGTTGTGACACATGAAACTCTGAAATTATTATCTTGTATTCTAAATCTAGACAGATATCCCTAACAAAGAAGTTCAAAGAATTCTACTCTCTATGAGAACCATGCTAGGAAACACATTTGATTTATTTCATACTTTTTTATGTATACTGTTGACCTTGGCCATGTATCTCACATTAGCAAGAATAAAGCTCAATTTTGTGGTATTTTCAGTTATAACACTCACTGAGAACTAAGAGACAAGGGTTCTAATCCCATCAATGATACAAACGGAATCAATAACCTTGAAAGGCATATTTCACTGTTTTGTGCTTTATTTTTCCTATTTATGAAATGGGGATAATAATCTGTGCTAGCTTTTCCATGGAGATATTATAAGTATTCAACAAACACATGGGTGTTCTATAAGTCTTTGGAAGATATAAACATATTGCTATTCAAACTGAAGGTGTCTGGTTGGGGATGCAGCTATGTGGTAAAGGGCTTACACAGCATGTGCAATGCCTTGAATTCAATTTCTAGCACAATGACAACAACAAACAGCTGCAGCAGCAGCAGCAACAACAACAACAACAACACACCAGCAAGGGAAGGAAATATAATCATGCCATAATTCTTAAAAACTTTCGGAGCTCTTCATGAACAACATCTTACCTTTTCTCTAAGAAGAGAGGCAGCTGACATGACTTTCTGTGAGAAAAGCTATAGAGAATACTATGTAGATAATAATAATTCAAGGTGAGCATAAGACATGGGAGCTCTTTGGAGGGGCTTGGGTAGTGGAAGGAAATGGGCTCATTCATAAACTGGCCTAAAGTGAATAGAAGGCTAGCAGAGCCATGAACTCTGACAACTTATGCAATCATGAGAATCAGGGTTCACACAAATTTGCTACCACTGCAATGTGTTATGGTGTTAATTCTTTACCTGTGTTTAGACTTGCACTAATATGTAGAAACTGAGAGCAAGAGGAAAAAGACAAAGGAGGTGGATTTTTAGGATGAATTCAGGGATACAAAAGCTTTGAGGAAGAGTGTGTCTTCTCCTGTTGTCTCTTATATATCCTAAAAAATCTTTTATGTCTCCGTAAATACCAAATATCATTTATTATCACCACTTACCTAAGATATAATGATTTCTTAAGTTACCCCCCCCCCCAATAATGCTAGCTACAACTGAAAGACGACATGTGTAGAGGAGATTTTACATCTCTGTGATTTGGCACTAGGCAGCTTAACCTATGTAGCAAAAGTAGATCTCTGCTTACATTGGTTTCTTCCTGTGCTATTGAAAGAATGAGGAGAATGTCAAGGACAGTATTTTCCAAACTGTAGTCTATGCAATACTAATGTACCAGTGTTTGTTGTTAGTAGAAATAAAAGTTCTGTAGTCAAAGGAATTGGAAAATCCCTCATATTATGGTACCTTCTTGGCACTTTGTTATATGTATTAGAATAGTCAGGACTTTGATGAGTCCAGCCATAAAGGAATGCTAATGAGCATTTCTCTTGTTCAAAGGAAGGCCTTTCTAATATGACTGTGGTCCAAGTTTTCACATCAGACAGCAAGGGTACTTTATTACTTAGCCTTGTGACAAATTTAAATCTTTGTAATAGGACAAAGATACAATCAGGCCAGTAATGTTTTCTATCCAAATGCTCTATTATAATACAAGGATAATTTTGTAACTCCTCCAATGAAAACAGTCAACACACATTGAACCAACACACTTGTCTTGTTACTTATAACCCTGCATGACCGGTTTAATGAATCCTTATTTTAGAGCCCAGAAAACAAAGGTCTTGGAGGACTAAGGGTTATACAAATCCCCCAAGGTCACAGAACCAATATGAGGCAGAACAGGTGTATGAATTCTGCTCTGCTTAACCCCACAGTCCATGATTTAGGTTTAAGATATTAAAAGTCAGACTTCATTTTCTAACCATAAAATGGCATTTCAAAAAATCTCATAATTCTATGTCTGAATAATGTATGAGTTAAGATTCTAAGGCTGTCAGGAGGATAACTTTTGGATGAGGTATGATTGGGGAGTTTACATGCATCAGTGTAAATATTATAAATGGCATTGGTCTAAAGAACAGCTTTTCCATTTAAAGACTCCTAAAAGCATAAGTTCATCCTAATATTGCAGAAGGTCATTTATTAAGTTACAAGTTCATTTCTAGCATGGTTTTAATTGTGTTTGATGGAAGCCATATCTTCAAGACATTGCTTGGGCGCTTACTAATACAATGTGTCTCAATTGGGTAACTTGAATCATGTTTACTTCCTTGGCATTAATAGAACCCTACCCATTCCTTTGCCATCACTTTGGAGGGGTAATAAAAGAATTTTCGGGGGGAAATGACTCTACATTTCTTCAGACCTTGTTGCTTCAACTAAAACAATGTGACAGCCAATTATATAGTTTATATTTCTTACACATTAATTATATTTGGAGCATATTCTAAGTGTGTTATATGTGTTAATTCATTTAATTCTCATGACCTTCTTATGAAAGAGATACTGTGGTTACCCTCATTTAATAGATGAGAGAGCCAAGGTTGGTGAGAGGTTACTTGCCTAAAATTACAGAATTAGTAAACTGATTCTCAAATCCAGGTCTGTGGGAACCTATATCATTCACTATCATATTATGCTACTCTTGCAACATTAGGATTAATATTTCTCCAATCAAAATCTTATATTTCTTTTAGTTAACTGATAGCATGTTCTAGATCTTACATTCTGATCAATAACTGTCCAGTTCAATAGTTCAACTTGACACAGTGTGCATCAGAATTATTTGGAGGCCTTGTGAAAACAATGATTTCTGGACTCTGATTTAGGAATCCTAGGATTGAGGGTGAGGTTAGTTGGGAATTTGTATTCCTCAAAAATTTCTAGGTCTAGGGACCATACTTTGAGAAATACCCTCCTTCTGTAATTGCTCATTTAACCACTTCTTTATAAGCCCATTTTCTCTTTTGCTGGATTGCCTTTAATTGTTTATTTAAAATCTATTTTAATTTTTTATATTTTTTATTATGAATAAGTATATACATTATATGATCAAATCTTGTGACTGTTTCCCCATTTCCCTCCTCTCTGTCCCCTACCCACTGGGGTACTTCCTCTGTGCACATACTGGATCTGTCCATAGGTTAAGGGTTTATGAACTGCACCAGAGGGAGCCAGTTTTTCTCTTTTATTTTCTTCCACCTTTGTGTATTGTTGCTGATGGGGGCTATGTCTCTGGATATTCTTTCTCCCCCACCATGGCTCTTTCAATCTTTCCACCCCCTCTTCCGCTCACTTCCCTGAGTCATAGTGGGTGAGTTTTAAGTCTGCTTTATTGTTGATATACAATATAGACAGTTGTCACAAGAATGACAAACTCATGGCTATATGGAAGAGACCAGCAAGTCAAGATATGCTCACCTGTACAATAGTGGCACTAAACCGAGGAGGGTAATCATCAGTTTACTGATTGACTAAGAGATCTACTTAGTGACAAGGAACCCTTAACTGGAATTGGGATCCATGGCATAATCCTATGGGGACCGAGAACCCCTGCTCCTACGGGAAATTCCCACTACCAGAGAGATACAGAGAGGCTACACCCATTAGGAGCAAGACAAAATAGCAATGTTGTCTCATTTAACCTATATTGATCTCACTCTCTGATGGAGATTCTGTTTGTGTTTTTCAGAAGGCAGTAAGTGAGCCAGGGACAACTCAATTCCACCAACAAGACATGGGATGATGGCTGACATCCTGGCAGGAGACAAATCACACCTAGCCTTCACACAGGGCCCAAATGAAACCTATCTGGATATTAATCCACCTAAGCAAGCACAAGCACAAAATCCAAGCGATTTTGAAAAGCAATTATAATGTTCTGGGTCTTGAGCATATGCTTGTGCATTAGTGGATTGGCTCACAGGTGTGATTTCAGGAAGTTATTTCCAATTAATTCCCCAATGGCATCCAGCCCTACTTCATATGCATTATCCATGAAAGTCTTCATATGCTATTTAACTTGAGTAAAGAAACAGCAAGTTGAAGCATATTTACTGCAAGAATTCCTAAAGGGAGTCAATGTCGCTTAGGAATAAAGTGTTTAAATTTAGTCGTAAGATAGACCTAGGTTGGTCTCTCACCTTTGGCTACTAATTCTCTGTGTAACTGTGATCCAGTAAAGAAACTACTTCAATCTCTATTTCTTACTTGGACTATGGGAAGGTAATAATAGGATCAACTTTGTGAGACTCTAAATACAAACTCTGTATATTATACCACACCCTAAAATGACTGACAATAAAAATGGCATAAATAGTAACTAGGTCACATTAATAGTTACCAACATTTAATATTCACACTTGTGGTACACCAAAAAAATAACAGGGCATGTGACATAGTGTCATGGTTTGATCCAGGTGTCCCCCACAAACAATTGAATGTGTTCTGATAGATCGATCATCAGCTGATGGCAGTTTGGGTTTTACAACCTCGATGAAGTTGTGTTGTCGGGAGCAGACCTATGGGGTTATAAGCCAGCTTCCCCTTGCCAGTGTTTGGCACACCTTCCTGCCGCTGTTTGCAGTGCTGTGGCAGAGGTGATGTCCAGCCCTCTGCTCATGCCATCGTTTTCCCTGCCAGGATGGAGTCTCCCCTCGAGTCTGTAAGCCAAATAAACCCATTCCTCCACAAGCCACTTTGGGTTCTTTCTGCGCAGCAACTAGAAAGCTGACTGCAACACATAGTGAACACAACAGTGTCTACTGATAAACCCAGTAACTCTGCTGGTAAGAAGTATTTACATCTTCATCAACAAATACTAAAAGAACAGCTCTTTGAAGTCTAAGAAGGATCATTACAAGTTAGCAAGTTGTGGAGCACTGGCTTCTCTAAATAGTCACTAGCAAAGATCACACCTGTGAAATAGTGCTCCCAGGGCAGTTTTGATAAGGAAAGGATAGAGAGGAAGTTTGAGAATACAGAGTTTTCTTAAAGAGGACTTGTTTGGATGGTTCCATAGTGGAAACCGCAGCAAGTATAAATTGGAGGAAGAAGATAGGTAACAATGGCCTTTGCCAAAAATTCTCAGAGAGGGAAGCCATGTCGTTTAGGGAGTTAGCCACTGGAGGATTGCTCATTATCTAGTAAATAATCTCTCATCAATTATTATGAAAGTAATTCTAATTTAATTGAAATCATTGTGTTAAAATTAAATAAAAAAGGGCAAAAAATAAAATACAAAATGATGGAGAGCGAATGAGAAGACTTTGCTTGCTAGTGGAAAGGGGAAGATAGCATAAATAGCAGCAGCAAAATGTGTTTTACACATTTATGTAATTGTCAAAATATTTTTAAAAATCTCAAAGAATGTGCTGATCAGTTTTCCTTTTCTTAGATGATTGTTGGTTTTAAAAACCCAACCACACAGGTGAATGGTGTCTCCAGCCTTCAAAAAAGGACTTTGGAAATACATTTGCATAGCAAAACCTCTCTCCCTATGTGCCTTGTGTGTCTAGTGCTGCTTTATTCAGATTGCATTCTTCAGTCAAATCACTTCAGAATGACCATCAAACAGCCCCTGAAATAGGAAAAAAAATTGATGGCAGAAGTGAAATTTAGAGCTGCTTTGATAGTATAATTATCTTCAGGGTTTCAGCCTCTGATCGCTATTTAGATTTTCTGAAAATATTGCTGAATAAGGGGCTGAGCAAATTCAAACTGGCATTAAGAAGGCTGTGGCTGCTATCATTAAATGATATCCATTATTCCGATAAATGTTCCATGGCCTCTTACTAGTCTGCTTCACTATGTATTTGGGCATTCAAATGCACTTTTTTGTTTTGGTTTATTTTATTTTGTCTTTATGTAAGAGGGTAATCTTGCTGAGACTTCATTGGTGCTATGAATTTTTATAAATATGGATAGAGTTGTATATATTTTCCAAGTCTACAAGTGCATGCTAATGTTTACATTTATTATATGATGCAGAGTGGTTACAGTAATAGTATATGATTTGCTAGCACTATAGGATTGATTCAAAGGGGAAAAATGAACAATTCTATTTTATGTTTTTATTGCTAGGAATAGCTGACTTCAGTTTCATATAATTTGTACTCAAAATAGACTTATCCACCCTTTCTTTATGGTTTCTCTTTAACATTTTCATTTCTACCCACTTTCATATAGGCATTTAAAATTAAATGTCTATAACCACTTTTTAAAAAAAGAACTACACATTTTCCCAGTTGATATAACAAATATTTACAATCAAAATATCTCCTCCTGTAACCCAGACCACAAATGAATTATTTAGTATTCTCATGTCCTCTTCTCACTATTCATTAGGTAGAGCTCAAAAATTATAAACTAATGAGTAGCAGCCTAAAAAACAGCATATGAAAAATAAATCGACTTTCAGAAAAAAATTCAATCATGCATTATAAATTTGGATAGAACTGATTTGCCTTATCTGCTTTCTAAATACTTCTGCTGTCAATATAACTAATAAATTTTATGTGACTATAATCTATCTACTTAACATAGTAGCTTTCATTGTGATGCAGTCCCACACAATTTTAAATCATTTCAGCTGTTGTATCCACACAATTTCATGTTTTGTTTTTTCAATTAACACATCAATGTTTTTCTGTTTGTCCACAGTACACATGACTTTAATTTCTACCAGATGGTAGATATTCCATCTAGGGGATCTAACATAATATACTTTAGGGATTCCTGTTATCTGTTGTGTTTTGATTATCATTTTTATTCATTTTCTACTGCAGAGATTGGGTAGAAGTTTGAATTTATCAGCTACATCTATTAGAATATCAATCCCTAAGTGTTTCTGCCTCAGTATCTCACCCCTCACAGTTCTACATAACACATATAGTAGGCCTGAACCTTTTCAGACAAAGGCTATTCACCCAAGGTGGGCTATTGCTACAGTGTTTAAATTTGCTAGGAGACAACAATGATATGACAAATTATCTAGTAGTTTCACATTCATATAATTTCCTTTTTTACTTTTTTTATTTATTGTTTGTAAATTTTATTTATTTGCAAAGTGGCTGCTTGCTTACCTGAGAGAGACAGAAATAGAGACAGTGAAGGACACACCAGGGCCAGCTACCATTGCAAACAAACTCCAGATGCATTCACCACTTTGTGCATCTGGCTTTATGTGGGTACTGGGGAATCAAACCTGGCTGTCACACTTTGAAAGCAATTACCTTTAGTAGCTGAGCTATCTTTCTAGCCATGATTTCCTTTTGTAAAAAAAAAATAGTTATTTAAGAGGAGAGATGAGAGAGGGGGAGGGGTGCATGAGTACATCAGGGATTCTTGTTACTGCAAATGAACAAATGCACAAGTCACTTTGTGCATCTGGGTTTGCATGGGCACCTGAGAATTGAACCTAGGCCAGCAGCCTTTACAAGCAAGCAACTTAAATCACTAAGGCATCTCCACAGCCCACATTTGTTTAATTTTTTTACTGTATATATATGAAGAACTTTTTTTTATTTCTATCTTTTTTTTTAAGATAAACTCAGGTTGGCCTCAAACTTAAGATCCTTCTACTTCAGCCTCCTGAGTGCTCTGATTACAGACATGCCTACATGATGGTCTTTGCTTATTTATAACCATTTGAGATATGGGAGAATGTTGAATAGGTAGATAAAGTTACCTACTAGTGAAGAAGTGAAAATGGTAGGATCCTTGCAGGGGGGTAAGTGAGTCAGGATATTCTCCCTTTTTCCTTTTGCCCTAATTCTGATAGAAGTCCTCAAACAGAATGTTTACCTACCTGAAGCATAATGTTCCCTGCTGGGAAGTGTATGCAAATTTCCAAATATTTCCTGTATAAATGATATTATTGCTTTTCCATTCATACTTGCTCATATTCAGTTTGGAAAAGAAAAACATTGTAAATATGTAGAGCATTCAATGAGAAAATAATACCTGTGACTAAGATCTTTTCCAGGCACTGTTGTAATAAGTATAAGGCTCTAATGACTTTAGGATTGGTTAGGAATATATATTTTGCCAATCTTAAGCCCAACGTTTGAAATGGTTATAGGCAGGAGAAATTCTCTCTGCTCATCCTGATTTCCATTCAGTTCAAATGCTATGGTTAATTAACTTGGGTGTGTGCAGGTATGCATGTGAATGGTGGGGCAGAGGACTTTTCATTCTCAGAAACTCCATGCAACTTCTTTTGAGATGGGGCTTCTCATTGGCTTGGAATTCACCCTTTGGGCTAGATTGGCTGGCCAGCAAGTCCTGTGATCCTCCTGTTTCTGCCGACTGGCTGCTGAGCACTGGGATTACCAGTGCATGCCACCATACCTGGCTTTTATACCATCTAACTCAGATACTCATACTTACAAGGCAAGTACTTTACAGAATGACATATCTTCCCAGCCCAATTTCTCAGTTATTTTAGAGAACTGTTTTTGTTCATTCTTCTTGAGAATTAGCTTCCTTATTTCCACCCAGCAAAACATTCTTCAGGATGCTATGAAAGAATGTTGCGACTATCTATTGATTCTTTATAGTTATTTAAAAATGTCTAATACTTATTTAATTCCTCTGAGAATTTTAGGCTGGGCTTATTTTGATCAGCAGTATTTAACAAGGATCACCTAGACTTATCTCTGATATCCTTGTTTTGGAGCTAGTAAATACTGAGTAGAGTGCTAGAAACCTACAAAAGCTTTTAACATATTGGATGTCTGGTTGCCTTAGTATAACACAGTATACTTTATTGCAGTGAGCATACAGAAGGATCCCAAAGGGTCATTTTTATAGCCATGACAAAATCACTCTGGAGAAATAGATGAAATTTACTTCAAGGGAGGCTCTGGTGATAAGTGGCAAATTTAATATATGTTCAATTTTATTCGTTTTTTTCTCCTTTTTCATCAAGTCAACAACTATTTGTTAAGTAGATACTCTATTCAAGATTATATGTAAAGCACCATGAGCGATAGGGTAATCTATTAAACTTGCTCTTCCTTCAAGCTTGAATTCCAGTAATATGGCAAGACATGAAAAATTAGGTAACATAGGAGATAAATAGTTCAAGTCAATAATAGAAGAGGCATCATTAAACAAAATATTATTATTTAACAAATGAGTAGTACAGACAACTGTTCTAGAAGTTTCAAGGAAACAGAGCTGAGAGGTATACTGATATAGTGTCTTTCCCCCACTATTCTCTCTGCCTAAAATGCTCATTTACATATATCCCTTACTACATGTGAAGTTTTTATTTACCTTTTCAGATACAGTTTGGTAATTGGCATACAGTCCAATCTTCACTAACCATCCAAACAGAGTTAATCAATCACATCATTTTTTAGGAGCTCAGAGTCTCTTAAAGTCACAGAGTGTAGAAAAGCACATAGGAGGATATTGTTGCAATTATTTGTTCATGCTTTGGGTTCCTCACTGCAGCAAGGCCTTTAAGGATAGGATAGGGGAGAATCATTTATCTTTTTTCACCCAGAAACCTATTTTAAAGTTGAGAACATACTCCAACCAGTGTTCAACATATTTTTTGAAATAAATTAAATGAGTGTAGTAGAAATAATAATAAATAATAAATTGGAGTATGAATTAAAACTGCCTCAAGCAGTAGCCATTTGGTTTTCTAAAATATGTATAACTTTATCTCTTTGCACTGAATAAAATGATCTCAAAAGTCTGACACTGAAAACCATAACAATAGTGGCATTGGTTATGAAAGATTTCCTGTAACTGCTGTTGGTAGCAAATGACATTCAAAAGTCATAGCAATAGCTAGCATTTACTACCTATTTACTATGTGCTAGACCTAGAGCATGAATTATTTCCTCCAACCTTTGGAATAATCCTGTATGAAAATACTGTTATTACACTCATTTTTCTGGTAAAGAAATTTAGTCTAAGGGAGGTTGAGTAATTTGTTCAAAATCATTTAACTAGAGATTATTGAGATGAAGACTTGAATTCAAATATTTTTTAACTTGAACGTGTTAAGAGCAGCACCTGTCGTTTTCAACCTGGGCTGCATGTTCAAATTACCAGAAAAAAATTAAAAGTTAGTCATGGCCAAATTCAACCCTCCAGAGATACTGGTTCAATTTTTGTGGGGTAGGAACTGAGCATTGGCAGCTTTTGAAAGCTCTTCAGGTGATTCCACTGTTTCAGCACATTTAAGAAATGCCTTAGATCCTGTGGCTTTTGAGGCTTCATATGGTCCTTGGGAAATGGTAGAGTTCAAATGGAAAAGAGAAAGGAGGGCACTCTGGGCAGGAATTTTTCAAATCACACAGATGATAGACACATATGAGTGTGTTCTTATTTCTCTGAGGCAGGATCACTTTGTTGTGTCAGAATTACTTAAAGACAAGTACAAAGTATGTTTTATTTGTGACATAATTCCATTTGGTACATATCAATGTTATTTTCCCTGATTCCTTTGAGACTACATAGTGAATTCCAGGTTAGCCTTGACTACAGAAAGACCCTATCTCAAAAAACAAAACAAAATAAAAAAAAACTAAAAACAAAACAAAACACAATAGCTTCTGCAGAGGTTGCTGTAAATTTTCTTGCCACTATTCTGCTAGAGATTAGTAGGGTAAAATTTTCTAAGAACAATGAGTTTTCTTCTTCCCAGGCATTAGACTGCAAAACTACCAGTTTCAAAGCAACAGTTTAAATCTGAAATTAATCAGATTATCTGATTGAGAAAGCTTGAATGAAAGAATTCTGAAAGAGGACACGGAATGGTCTCCTCTTACTTTGTGGTGCAACATTTGTCTAGAAGCTGGCTTTACAGTGGTCTTGAAAACATTTGTGTCTGGTCAGTGCACTTTCAGCAGCAGGTATTTGGAGTCTTGGCAGCTGTTGCTGTAGATGTTTGAGGCAATCTCCTAAGGGCAATATTCCTGAAGGAAGAGAGAAGCAGAATGAGAATGGCAATAAAATATCTATTGAATAACACAAGAACATTCAGAAAGACTCAATGAATTAGAATTTTCAGGAAGGAGCACCTTAGTTAGAATCATTGAAAAGTTCTACAATCGCTTGCCTTTTGTAAGCCTATCACTTAAACTCAGAGAGCATTTTACTTACTACAGACAACTTCATCATTTGGCTGGAATATGCACTGGTTTAAAAAATGTGATTATCCATTTGGGAAGGGCCATTTAGGATTTTTATGGACATGAATTACAGAAAAGGACATGAAGTTGTAGGTCTCGGGAAGTTGATGAGCAGTGTCTTGGCATAGTTCATTTTAATTGGCTCAATTGTAGAGGTTTAATGGATTTAAAACTGGAAAATCACTTTGGGTCAAACCCAGACTCATAGAACTTAATTCCTTCCCTTTCAGTTTTGATTGCTTGTTCATATCTGTGGTAGTTTGAATGTATGTCCCGCATTGATCTAGTTTTAAAATTAAACTTGCAACTTGGATCTCCAACTACCTGGTTCAAGGAGGTGTTGCTGGGGGGGGGGGGGAACGGGAATCCTGGAGTCCAGTCCTAAAGTGTCACTGGAGGCAGATCTGAATTCTACACCAATGGTGTAAAGAGCACTCTGAGCTCTGGCAGATTTTTGTGTTTGCTGGCTGGTGGTGGTTTCTCTCTCTGCTTGGATTCATGAATTCAAGCCAGCTTCTTCCACCATTGATGGAACTTCTCCTGGATCTGTAAACTTGAAATAAATCCCATTGTTCCATAAAACTGTTCAGCTGGATGCTCATCCCAGGATTGTGGCGCTGTCTACTATAATATCCAGACATCTTATTTATGATAAATTGTGTTTGAGTCTAGTAAATATTTGCATCTTTTAAGAATCTATCTTAAAACATCTGTCCCCAGTTTCTGTGTACCCATCTCTCCAATAAATAGTTAATTGGATAAAAAAGAGGATCAGCTTTAAGAAAAAAAGTATGGTTCTGAGAAGCAAAACATTAATTCTCTTGTCAATTAATGGTCAAATTTGTCCTATGCAGTGAAAAGAGAGATGGTCTGAATAATATGAAGATGCTCGCTATTAAGGTATCATGATAATTTTGAGAGGTAAAATATCCACAAAGATAAGGAAAACTGTAATTAGGCAAATTCAGAATTTGAAAATTAATCATTATAAACTATTTCCCACCTTCATTACAGATATTTGGTGTTCCCACAAACTCCATAAATTCCTGCCCACCTACCCATCCACCAAAGAGTGTCCTTCCCATCCTGAAGTGTAAACTCCATGTTACAGATCTCTCTTCCATAGATCTTACCTAATTCTGATTCAGTCACTTTGGACAATGTTCCCTAATACAAGGTAACTGAGTCCATTATTTAGCATTGAGGCATTCTCTGGAAAATTACTATTTTATTTCTTATTTCTTCAACTGTAAAATTAAAATGAGGGCATTGCCTTTTTATGTGGTGGTGGTAGATAATATTAACTAAGAGAATGCATGTAAGAGGTGTTAGCACAGTGCCTGATCCATGGGAGTCCTCTTTCAATGTTGGCTGGTTATAATTCTGTGCATTTGCTAAAACAGGATAGTGATGGAATTAGCAGGAAAGTGGTCAATAAATGCAGGTTAAAGTACTGTTTCTTTCTTGGCAAAGGAACCAGACACTAATAGGATATTTAAGTATAGCAATAGATATGAGATTGCATTTCCAGATGAAAGCCCAAGTCTAAGGTCCCGATAGATTCCCCTGGGACATGCAGCCACAAGTTACCACAACCTACATGAAATGAGGATTTTACCAGGTATTTCAGACATTTTTGTTTACATTAAATTCTTTCCTTGTCTTTCCCAAGTGTTCCAAAAAGCCTAGCTAAAAGTCCACCTGTTCACTAGGGACAAACAAATGATCACAATTCCTTCATGTGCCTAAGTATTCATGAGAATACTAGGTGAAAGGGAGGTCACTTCATTGGAAACATCTTTTAGTAGGGCAAATCTCTAAGACTATTTGAGGTCTTCTCACATGAAATTTGTTTGATTTCATTGTGAAGAAGTAAGACCTTGGTTTTAATTTAGAATATAAATGCTCAGGTTTCTCTTTAGATTGAATAAATCTTTCAAGTTTGTACTTTAGAATAAAACATCACTTAAACTGGCTCATACCTCTGATCCTGGGGGAGACTGAGGTAGGGGATCACTGTGAGCTTGAGGCAAGCCTGGGTTACAGAGTGAATTCCAGGTTAGCTTGGGCTAGAATGAGACCCTACTTCAAAAAAAAAAAAAACAGATAAAAGAACGTGGTGCTTAGTGAAGAGAGAGGAGATGCTGTTCCAGAATGACGATGTGACCCTGCAGATGAGGAGATTAAGAGGGCAGCATCAGACTTGGAGAGATTGCTCAGTAGTTAAGGTGCTTGCCTGCAAAGCCTAATAATGACTCTAGTTCAATTCCCCAGTACCCACCTAAAGCCAGATGAACAGTGCCACATGCATCTGGAGTTTGTTTGCAGTGGCTGGAGGCCCTGGTGTACCCACCCTCTCTTTCTCTTCCCCAATCTCTCCTTGCAAATAAAAAATTTTTAAAACACATTGCCCTTTAAAAAAGCATCACTTAAATGGGAGAATTTTTTCTTTGAAAATACTCATATAAAATAATAACTTAAAAAATCAATTGGTATAGCAGTGTATGGTTGTATAGTTGTTAAAAAAAAACCTTGTCCCTTTATGTCTGGGCTCATACCTCCAATCACAACCTCATAAATCATTACTTTTAACTTTTTGTTTTATATTCTAGGATTTCCTCATTCATGTATAAATACATATATTTACAAAATGGAATTCTGTAAGTATTACAGTATCTGCTTCACCTTTAACTTTCTAGTATATCATGGAGATTATATATGTCTATACATTGAATTATACCTTTTAGCAATTGGCTGAAACAAGTGGACTTTTGACTTCCATTTTCAATTTTTTTTAAATGATAGTGGCATTTACAATGTAATTAAAATGTCTATGTTTATATATCTAACAAGTGAGATTTAGGATTTTTATCAGTGTTGGCCAACTACAGTACCATGGTGTTAGCTTCTAGGTACTACATTTGTTTCCATTTAATTACACCTATTTTTCTAAGATATGAAATAACTATAGGACAACAGTAAAATCTCAGTTTTGGAAGGCGTTTTGATAGAGATTATATATTCTAATCTTTGATTCTAGAAAAAAAATATTTAATTGACCCTAATTAGGAAAAGTTATTCCTGAAATATTAGTTTGCTTGTATGAACTTTCATTTATTTATTTGTATTTGCACCAGTAAAAGTGTAGTATTGCTTAAACAATAGTTTACCTCTTATCCTTTGTATTTTACATCACCATCTTTCATGTGATGCTCATGATCTTGTAAAGTGTATAAGGAAGCTATTATGTCCATTTAGCTATGTGGATAATTGAGGTGTCAGGAAATTAAGAGACTTTAATATATGCTTCGAAGGCCACTTGAGTGACAGACAAGAGAGTTTAGACTTTACTATAAAGACAGGGAAGAGTTTTTAGAGGCTTTTGAAAAACAGTGAAGTCATAGGACTTAGATGAATGAAGTTTAGTAGGGGACAATATGATTGTTGTAAAACCAGGTTGGCCATTCCAAAATGAGTCGATAATCAGCATGAATAGTACTGAAGCACATAAGACCGAAAAGGAAAGGAAGGTTACAAGAAGTATTAGGAAGACAGTATTGCTGGGTTGATGTCTGGCAAGAGGTGATAGACAAGAAAAATAAAAGAGGTATCAACATTGGCTGGACTGGTGTGTTATTGGAACCATACTGAAGGGAAGAACAGTTTTGATGACTTATTTCAAGCTAATGATTAGGTTTCTCATTAAAAATATGTGGTGATGTTTACAAAAATGTAGGACTAGGAATTAGATAAGAGCAGTTCTGGAGGTTCAGTGTCAACAGCCTTCTATCTTCATATAGATGCTCACACATTCATTATGGTAGATCTGTTAATGGAACTTAGAAGTCATGTACTCTTTTTATAGGTAAAACTCAAAGGAAATTGTGCAGGGCCCTACATAGCTTCTGAACAGTGTTGACAAATAAGATCTTTTGAGTCTCAGTTGATTGCTTTTTCTACACATTAGGGACTATCAACTTGAACCAGACCATGGAATGATTGTACTTTTGTTTACAACTCTTTGCTTCCACTCCATGGCAGAGAATTACAGTCCTCCTCCCTAATAATGTCATCTTTGACCACATGACTTACTTTACTACTGATATGTGAGTAGAAGTAATACACATTTCTGAGAAGAGTATTAATGCATGGTTTAAGTGCATGGCTATGATAACTTAAACTGCTTATATAGTTAAGTATATAATTCACCAGACTTTCATCTCCTTCTGTCACAAGGTCATCAGTATTCTAGATAAAGTACTCTGACAGCTGGAGTCCCAGACTGGATATGATATAGAATGGAGACCTAGCTGACCTGTAATGGGATTACAATGTGGATAAGGTTTTTTTAAACACATACACACACACACACACAAAAAAAAAACATTTCTATGAGCTAAGATTTTAGGGTTGTGGGTCAATGCAGCATAACCTAGCATGTCCTGACTGAAATAACTTACATCTGTTTTGAAAAACTGAATCAGTGGTAATTAAAAAAAATTGAAGAGTTAGCAGAAAAATGCAGACTTTAGATTTCTGAAATAAAAATGGAAGAGCTAACAATATTTGTCCTACTTATATGCAGTGAGTGAATTGACTTGGGCTGTATAGCAGTTCTTCCTTAGAATCATGAGCTGAGTTTATAGTTTATGCTTGGTATCCCCTTGTCCTTAACTACCATTAAGTGAGTCCTTAACTCACTCATGCTGTTTATATACTTACATCATCTGCTTGGCTTTTGCAATCATTTGAATTTCCCATGTGCTTTATATCATATATTTTTTTGATTATCAGGGTGAAAATACTAGAGATGAAAAGGACAGAGGAGTGAATATAGAAATTTAGGTATTACTCAACTGTGAAGGTGAAAGAAAGAATCAGTGGGGAGATGAATAATAACTGCTTAGAAAAGTAAGAAGAAAACCAGAATTGGATAATGACCAAAACAAGAAAGAACAGAGTCACAGGGAAGGATGATCAACACAGGAAAACTAAAGAGTTCAAGAATAAGAAGAGTGTTAAAAAAAAAAAACAAGTCAGATGTGATCTTTGGTAGAATAATTGTCGTGTTTTGGTGGTTGTTGAAGCCAGAGGAAAACAGATTAAGGAGAAAGTGGCTGCTGAGAAAATGGAGGCATGGAGATTTTTTTCACAAGTTTAGTGCTGAATGGAACAAAATAATTGGCCTCTGAAATGGCAGAAGAATCAAACCAAAATAATTTTTTTCACTTTTTGTGTAAGGAAGGACCCTGCAAAGGAGAGTGGCAAGAAGGAACCAGATGATGGAGGAAAAGAGTCTTAGAGGTCTGGGTTGATAGCCTGTCTGAAATGACTGTTTTAGAAATAAGAAATAGTAGATTTTATCTAGGTCTGCCCAACATGGGATATGCAGGCCTGGTCATTCATCATCAGAGTCAGAAGAAAGGTGTATCTGGGTACCATGGAGAGGATAAGGATGGGAGAAAACACTCAATGACCTTGTACAGAAGTTCATAGAAGATCTGTTCTTTACGGATACTGTCTTGAACAAGGAACAGACAGGAAGTGAATGATCTGATAACTGAGAGACTGAATGTCATTTGTGGTAGCCCTGTGTTCAGATGTAATCTTAGTGCCATTTTGGTCCCCTTTTTCTGTCAGTTCTGCATTGCACTAATAAGAAATGTCTCTCATCTGCCATAGGTTAATTAGTTTAGGGAGGAAATTACAGAGTTTACTAGGATGGCAGGAAGGGTAATGCAAATGGCCCACTGAGAAACTTGAAATGCACCCAAGGGCTTTGAATTTCATTCCAGGAGGCAAATGTGCTGCTCATCAAATAGCAGCTTTTGAAGAAGTAATCCAGACGACAAAACATGTTACATTCAGTAATTTTCAGGCTTTTATCCTAGCCCTCAATGGACCTTCCTAAAGGGCTGCACACTGGGCCATTATATTATTGGTACTCACAATATGACAGTGTCTATATTTCAGTCAATGACATAAAATAGGAACTTATTCAAGCTATATTGGCATCTTATCATGATACTTGTGTTTGTCCTATAGACTGTCCCTATCACATAACAAAATGAGGGATCTGCTGTGTATCATGGTGCCATGGAGACCATGCTATCATTCCCACTATAACCACAAGGAGAGTTCTTAGTGGAGAATGAAAGCAAGATGGTGTTGTTTTTATAACCTGTCTCAACAAAAACAGGAACATTTATTTCATTATATACAGTAGATATATTATGTGGAGGTATGAAGTTATGAAGAAATTTTGAGTTTAAATTTGAAAAGTTGTCTCATAAGATCATTTGCCTATAGAACAGATTGGAGGATAGAAACAAAATTTTTGTCTCTACCTAAGTCTTGAGACACTGAAGTTAGTTTCCCATCTTTTCAGAAGGTTCATTTTTTTCTGAGATCTGCATGTCCATTTTGTAGGACTCCAAGTGAATCATGTAGAGTTGATTCCTTGAGCAAATTTTAACATTTACTGTTTGACAGATGCTTATGACACTGAACTATGAACCTTTATAAAATTTATGGAAGTTACAGGTCTCTACCTACAGTTTGATCACTTTGTCAGTACTGTCCTCTCCATGCGGTCAGATTTAGTTTTTTTTTTTTTTTCAGTTCTATTATTCTAAGTATAACATTATTGGTTTCAAGAATGGAACCCAGTGTCAATGATTTATGTTTCCAGCAATTCGGAAAATATCTTCTGATTGTGTCTTTAAGCTCCTGGTGGGTAAGAGCAGGAGAGAGAAAGGAAACTGCAGCTGTGTCTTCATACCAGTGCAGCAGCATTTGGGGAGCTGTGGGCTTATTTTTACAGCTGTCTTCTCAGCTAGGAGATTTGACAAGGAGTCTATATTTGTCATTTTGAAGGTCGGTGGAAGTTACTTCCTTCCTCTTTCCTCTTTCTAGCTTTTCTCTTATTTAAACCTTGTTTTTCCCCTGTTCTCTGGGTGCCCAGTTCTCTCTTTGATCATGGGCACCCTCAGTATGGAGTCTGGTCTCAGAAAAAGGGAATGAGGAGCTATGCAGAGGTGGGCCCACTCTTTGACCTGAGAATGAAACTTTGCACACACCCTTATTTAAACTTCACAAAAAAAATTAATGCTGAAGGAATTATATCAGTGAAAAAGAAAAGTGGATTTCCCATCTAGATGTCTATTTAAGAAGACCTCTCTACCTACTCTGGACTTCATTGCTCTCACCTTTCTCTGAACTATATAGTTTATATAGTTTTATAGAGTATCTACTGTGAAGGTTATGCTTTCCCTCTTGATCACATATTGTAACCAGTTATTTTCCATTTTTTCAGATGTTAATTTTGTTTCCCTAGTAGGATCATAAAGTTCATTAGAGAATGGAATTTGAATATCACTCTTGCACATGTGCAAAATTGTAGACATGTGTTTACTTGATTTCACAAAAACCGCCACTTTATTTTACAAAGCACCCTAGCCCAGAGGAAGTTATGATTCTGACTAGCCTTTTGTTAATTATAGGAGAGCAATAAAATATTTACGATAATTCTATTGTCATTCTTTGTTATTCTATACCCAAACCAGCATGGAGGTATGGGTTTAGAGGTCACATTGACTTCATTGTGTCAGATCGGACTCCTTGTGGTAGTTTATACTATACAACAATGTGTTTGCCTTGTTTCTATACAAGGGAAATATGTTCTTTAAATAAATATTATTGGCTTCCAGTTCAAGATGGCAAACTAGAAGCCACGCAGTGTCCCCAGGGGAACAGAGATTAGGGTTTTTAGCTGTGCTAGAGGCCGTGGAAGCAAGCAATAGCCAGGTCCTCGACTCTGGCCACCTTCCAGCAACAGAGTCTTCTGACTGAAACCTGAATCTATCTCAAGGACACACCAGAGGCAGTGAGTGCAAAAACCCAGCTGGCAGGACCTGCTCCTGCGGGCGGGCTGAGCTGCTCCCTTCTCTGCAGCTCCGTGGCTTCCCTGTCCTGGCCGCTCAGGCTCCCAGCCGGGCCACTCCAGTTCCCGCCGATCCCGGGTTCGAGCCGCTCCCCCGCGGCTCCAGGTCCCGATCCCGCGGCTTCCCCGTCCGGGCCGCTCCTGCTCCCGGCCGGGCCACTCCAGTTCCCGCCGATCCAGGGTTCAAGCCGCTCCCCCGCGGCTTCCAGTCCGGATCCCGCGGCTTCCGGTCCGGATCCCGCGGCTTCCCCGTCCGGGCCGCTCCTGCTCCCAGCCGGGCCACTCCAGTTCCCGCCGATCCCGGGTTCGAGCCACTCCCCCGCAGCTCCCGGTCCGGATCCCGCGGCTTACCCGACCTGGCTGCTCCTGCTCCTGGCCAGGCCACTCCAGTTCCCGCCGATCCCGGGTTTGAGCCGTTCCCATTCCCGCCGATCCTGGGTTCTAGCCGCTCCTGTTCCCGCCGATCCCTGGTTCAAGCCGCACCTGATCCTGCCAATCCTGGGTCCCAGAAGCTCCCGTTCCCACCACTCCCGGGACCAAGGGGCACGGGCTCCTAGCTGGGCCTGAGCTGCCCTACTTCCAGCCGCCCCCCTCTACTCCCCAGGCCCCAAGCAACCAGGGCTCCCAGCCGTCCCACTCCCCTGCTGCCCGAGCTGCCCCCCCAGCCTCTGGGGCTCCTAGCCGCCACCTCAGACAGGAGCTGGGCCGCCTGGATTCCAGGCCGCCACCCAGGCACCCAAGATACCAGCTGACCCCCTCAGGGACCGAACCACCTAGTTTGCAGCCGTTCCCCCTTCCCCTGGACCCTGAGCTGCCCGGGCTCATAGCCACCAACCCGGGTTCCAAACCACCCGGGAATCCAGCCGCCCCCTGGGACCCGAGCCACCCAGGATTCCAGCTGCCACCCCGAGGACCAAGCCGCCAGGGATTCAAGCCCCCACACCGGGGCCATAGCTGCCTGGGCTTCCAGTCCACCTGAGCTCCGCTTCCAAGCCCCACGCCGGGGACCGAGCCGCCCTTGCCAGCACACATATTTCAAAGGCATCCCACCAACCACCTCAAGTGGAATCAAAATGGGTAGACCTCGACGTAAGAATATTATACCAGATGAGGAAACCATGCCAAATGACATCAACAACACAACTAAAGGGAGCGAATAGAGGCAGGCCCAGGAAGACACAAACCCTGACCATACTGGCACAGATCCCAAGGAGAATTTAATATTACTCATGCAAAAAATATGGACCAACATATCGAAAGGGTACAAAGTCAGCTTATTAGCTTTGCCACCAGGCTAAATATAATGGAGGAGAACCAAATTGATGTCAGAAGAGACATATCAGAATTAAAGGCAAGCCAGCAAACTGAAAGTATCAAAACCCGCTTTCCAAATTAACTGAAGACATCTGCAAATATAAGAATGACTGTCAGGAAGAAATAATGAAATCAAACCTGGAAATGAAATCACATCTCAACAACATGATAGAAGCAAACCAAAAAGAAGTTGCAGAAAACAAAAAACATATTGAGATAATAAGAACATCCCTAGAATCTCTTACCAACAGGATTAATCACTGGGAAAACAGAACCTCAGACATGGAAAACAGAACCTCAGACATGGAAGACAGAACAGAGGAGAATGCGAGAGAAATCAGAACCCTGACAAACTTCAAAAGAACAAGTGAACAAGACTCAAGGGAAATGTAGGACACCATAAAAAGACCTAATCTCAGGATCATGGGTATCCCAGAAGGAGAAGAAAACCAAACTAGGGGCATTGAAAATATTTTCAACAGAATCATTCAAGAAAACTTCCCATACTTGGTGAGAGATAGTCCAGTAAAGCTGAGAGAGATACAGAGGACCCCAAGCAAATTGGATCAAAGGAGGAACACTCCAAGACATATCTTAGTTACAATGCCAAACATTGAGGAAAAAGAGAGATTCCTCAGAGAAACGAGAGAAAAGAAACTCACATATAAAGGAAAACCCATCAGAATTATTTCAGACTTCTCCATAGGAACCTTAAAAGCCAGGAGAGCTTGGAACAAAGCGATTCTAGGCCTAAAGAAGAACGGATTCCAACCTAGACTACTCTACCCAGCAAAGTTATCCATCATAATTGATGGAGGAATTAAAGTATTCCACGAGACTAATCAGCTTTACAATTACTTGAGCACAAAGCCAAACCTTCAAAAGATACTACATGAGATATCCATGCAGACGAAACAAATAACAGACCCCAGGAAAGGAACAGAGAACAAGCAAGGTAACACAAAAGAGATTGCAACAATAGCTCAGATACCAACCTCCATATTCTCTACAACATGGCAAACCTCACAGTAATAACTTTGAATGTAAATGGACTCAACTCTCCTATAAAAAGACACAGGATCACAGGTAGGATCAGGAAATTGGACCCTTCTATCTGTTGCCTTCAAGAAACACACCTTATTGCTAAAGATAATAAGCTACTGAGAGTAAAAGGATGGAAAACAATTAAACAGGCATGTGGGAAAAATAAAAAAGCAGGTGTGGCTACTCTAATATCTGACAAAATAGACTTTAAATCAACAGCAATAAAAAAAGGCAAGGATGGCCACTTCCTACTCGTCAAGGGACCAATACAACAAGAAGACATCACTATACTAAATATGTATGCACCTAATGCAAAGGCCCCTCAGTTCATTAGGCATAAATTACTCAAAAATAAAGCAGATATAGATGCCAACACCATCATACTAGGAGACTTTAAAACTCCACTGTCATCCCTAGACAGATCGTACAAATAACAGACGAGCAGGGAAATTAAGCTGCTAAATGGCACCATAGATAAACTAGGGATAACAGACATCTACAGAACATTCCACCCCAAGGACACAGAGTACACATTCTTCTCAGCAGCACATGGAACTTTTTCCAAAATTGACCATATATTGGGCCATAAATCATGCCTAAGCAGATTCAGAAAGATCAGTGTAATCCCCTGCATCATATCGGATCACAACACATTAAAGCTAGAAATTAACAATGGGAGAGGATCCAAAAAATTCAACAGATATTGGCAACTGAACAATTCCATCCTAAACAATGAATGGGTCAAACAAGAAATCAGTCAGAAAATTCAGAACTTCATAGACACAAATGATAACGAGGACACAACCTTTCAGAACTTGTGGGACACAATGAGGGCAGTTCTAAGGGGGAAATTCATTGCACTAAATGCCTTCATAACAAAGTCAGAGAGGTCTCAAATCAACCAACTATCCTCTCACCTAAGGTCGTTAGAACAGATGGAAAAATCCAACCCTAGGAGCTCGAGACGCAAGGAAATAATTAAGATCAGAGCTGAGATTAATGAATTGGAAACAAAGAAAACAATTGAAAGAATAGACAAATCAAAGAGTTGGTTCTTTGAAAAAGTCAATAAGATCGACAAACCCTTGGCCAATTTAATCAAACAAAAAAACTGAGAAGGCCCAAATTAACAAAATAAAAAATGACAAGGGTGAAACCACAACTGATCCTGATGAGATTGGAAGAATAATCAGGTCATACTTCCAAGACCTCTATTCCGCAAAATTAGAGAACCTGGATGAAATGGATAAATTTCTGGACACCTACCTACTTCCAAAGCTCAGACCAGAGCAGACAAAGATACTAAACTATCCGATAACAATCACAGAGATTGAATCGGTAATCAAGAACCTCCCAAAACGGAAAAGTCCAGGCCCAGATGGTTTCCCAGCTGAATTCTACCAAACCTTCATCATAGAACTGAAACCTCTCTTTTTGAAGCTTGTCAGGGACATAGAAAAAGAGGGTAAGCTCCCAAACTCCTTTTATGAAGCCACCATCGCCCTAATTCCCAAACCAGGCAAAGATGTAAAAAAAAAGGAAACTACAGACCCATATCCCTGATGAACTTGGATGCAAAAATCCTAAATAAAGTTTTAGCAAACCGAATACAAATCCACATCAAGTCTATAATTCACCCTGACCAAGTTGGCCAGGGATGCAGGGTTGGTTCAACATACGAAAGTCTATAAATATAATTCACCATATTAACAAACTCACCAGCAAAACCACATGGTCATCTCAATTGACGCTGAGAAGGCTTTTGACAAAATTCAACACCACTTCATGTTCAAAACCCTGGAAAGAATAGGCATAGATGGACTATACCTCAAAATGATAAAGTCAATATACAGATCACCTAAAGCACAAATCATCCTCAATGGGGAACGACTCAAGGAGTTCCCCCTCAACTCAGGAACAAGACAGTGATGTCCACTCTCACCACGGCTATTTAACATAGTACTTGAAGTTCTAGCCCAAGCTATAAGACAAGAGAACAGCATAAAAGGGATACAAATCAGAGAGGAAGAAGTCAAACTATCCCTCTTTGCAGATGACATGATCTTATGTATATATCAGATCCAAAGAACAGTACTAGTAATCTCCTGAAGGTGATCAATGCCTTCAGCAGAGTGGCAGGTACAAAATTAACACACAAAAATCTATATCCTTTCTATATACACAAGAAAAACATTCAGAAAAAGACATCAGAGAAACAGTCCAGCTCTCTATATCCTCAAAGAAAATCAAATACCTGGGAATATCACTAACAAAGGTAGTCAAAGACTTATATAATGAAAATATTGAAATACTCAAGAGGAAAATAGAGGAGGATGTGAGGAGATGGAAAGATATTCCATGCTCATGGTTAGGGAGAATCAATATTGTAAAAACAGCAATCCTGCCAAAAGCAATCTACAGATTCTACACCATGCCAATAAAAATCCCAACCTCCTTCTTCACAGACATTGAAAAAATAATCTCCAAATTTATTTGGAAGGGTAAGAGACCTCGAATAGCTAAAACTATTCTGAGCAGGAAAAATTATGCAGGAGGTATCACCATATCTGTCTTTAAAACATACTACAAAGCCATAGTAACTAAAACAGTATGGTATAGGCAGAAAAACAGACAGTCTGACCAGTGGAATAGAATTGAAGACCCAGCCTTTAATGCAAGTAGCTTCAGCTTCTTAGTCTTCAACAAGGGTGCCAACAATGTATGCTGGGCCAAAGATAGCATCTTCAACAAATGGTGCTGGACAAATTGGATAAACACGTGTAAAAAATGAAAATAGACCCAATGCTTTCACCATGCACAGAGATCAACTCCAAATGGATCTAAGACCTCAATATCAAGCCTGTAACCCTGAACACCCTGAAAGAAAAAGTAGGAGGAACCGTAATTGAGATAGGAATAGAGAACAACTTCCTGAGTAAATCTCCAGTAGCCCAGGAAGTGCAACAGTCGCTTAACCAATGGGACCTGATCAGACTCAAAAGCTTCTTTACAGACAAAAACACCGTTCTCAAAGTCAATAGACCCCCTTCAAACTGGGAGATGATTTTCTCCAGCTACAACTCAGACATAGCCCTAATTTCCAGAACCTACAGAGAACTCAAAAAAATTAATAACAAAAAAAGCGCTCCCTCACAAAATGGGGCACTGATCTCAACAGAGAATTCACAGAGGAGGAAACACAAATGGCCTTTTCTCACCTGAGAAAGTGTTCAACATCCTTAAGCATCAGGGAAATGCAAATCAAAACGACAATGAGATACCGCCTTACCCCTGTCAGAATGGCAATCATAAAGAAAACCAACAACAATCGTTGCTGGCGAGGATGCGGGGAAAAAGGAACCCTCATTCACTGCTGGTGGGATTGCAAACTTCTTCAACCACTGGGGAAAGCAGTGTGGAGACTTCTGAACAGAATGGACATAATCCTTCCAATGGACCCAGCTATCCCTCTTCTAGGCATCTATCCAAAAGATGTCACATCTCGACGCAGAAACATCTGCACAACTTTATTTGTAGCAGCTCAATTCATAATAGCCAAGAATTGGAATCAGCCCAAATGCCCATCCATGGAGGAATGGACAGAGAAACTGTGGTATATTTATACGATGGAATTTTACTCAGTTGAAAGGAAAAATGAAATATCAATATTTAGGAAAAATTGGTGTGACTTTGAGCAGATCTTACTAAGTGATCACTCAAAAGAGCAGAGAATAGAACGTTGCATATTCTCCCTCATATGTGGTACTTAACCAGGATAACCGTTTTCTTTATGCAGACTAGATGAAAGAAGTGTGACGTTATGAATAAGGGGTAAGGGATGGGGGGAGGGGAATGGCATAAGCATGAGGATAAACCATATTAGGTTCAAAACTATCAAATCCTTATGAGCATACTGTAACCTATTGAGAAAGTAGTGAGCATCGCCTGGCAAGAGGGGCCAGGAGTATTAGGGGAGAGAGTCTAAGCCTGTGAATATTTACATCAGCCTGACAACCCCTGGTTCCAACCACTGGTTCCTTCCCTCACTGAGTTGTTGACCAAAGCAAATCATGAGAATCCAACAACAAGAAAGAATTCTGTCAAAGCTCTTGAGTGCCCTCCCCAGGCCAGAGGCAAAACCCTGTTACTGAAGAAACCACAGACTGCCATAGATCAGCATTGAGAAACCCTTCAATGTCCCGAATAGTATCCAGCCCCCAGAAGGCAGTTAGTGTAGTGCTGGAAGGCACTGCACAGGCTGCCAGGGGAAAATGATCAACAACAGCTGGAGTAAACAGAGACCACTGACAGGAAACACAATCGGTGGTTATGAGTAGGCTGACCACACCTCCTAGTGGGAGTGAGCAGCAAACCAAGAAAGGAGCACTTGTGGAATGGAGGAGCCTGGGCCTGGGGGAGACAATCAACAGCTTTTAATTCGGCCAATTTTCCACTTAGTGAGGGGGTCCCCTTGTCTGGAACTTGGGATTCAGGGAGATAGGCACCGAATCCCGTACTCTTAGGCTCCCAAGACAAGATGCACTATGGGACCAATTGACAGGGAGGCTACTAAAAATAGAATCCTGGTAATCCAAAATTCTGTATATTTGTTAACCTACACTGATCTCACTCTCCGATGGAGATTGTGTTTGTATCTTTCAGGATGCAGCGAGAGAGCTGGGGCTCATCTAACCCTACCAACCGACCATAGGCCGATAGCTGAGATTCTGGCAAGAGAGGGGCCACCACAGTCATACCGTGAAGGATCCAAATGGAACTCCGCAGAGAATGACGAGATGAACAAGGGGCCCACAGCCACAGCCATTAAATCAACACAGGATTAGCCAGTGGAACAGAAACCAACGATTTTCGACACAAAGACCCCGAAGCTCACAACCTTAAAGCAAACTTATTACTCATCCACCACGACTCAGGGAACTATGCGGAAGAGGGGGCGGAAAGATTGTGAGAGCCGTCGTGGGGGAGACTATCCAGAGGTACGGCCAGGAGAACCTGGCTGAATTCTAGGCTATCCATGGTCCCCTGTCACAAGGACTTATCCAGAGGACCCATGGAGGAGGTTATCCAGTAGAGGGGGGAGGGGAGGGCAGCGGGGAATTGGCGATAACAACTCATTGTTTGCCCACTAAATGTTTTAACTCATTATGGACAATAAAATTTTTTTTTAAAAAATTAATAAATATTATTTATTTGCAAGAAGAGGGAGAGAGAGAGAGAGAGAGAGAGAGAGAGAGAGAGAGAGAGAGAGAGAGAGAGAGCTTGCCTGGGACTCTAGCCACCACAAGCAAACTCCAGATGTATGTGTTACTTTGTGCATCTGGATTTATATGGATACTGAGTAATTGAACCTGGATCCTTGGGCTTTGCAAGCAAATACCTTAACTACTAAGCCATCTCTCCAGCCCCAGGTGAATATGTTCTTAATGAGAAAATCTACAACTTTTTGTTTCTGATTACCTGAGAAGCAACCTAGGATAAAGAGAAGGGAATAACATGGTAAGACTCAAATACAAATAAATAGGAATGTGGTATAAATGAAAGAACAGATGTCACTTGAGGACACAAATTAAATGTTCAATATTCAGATTCTTGTGAGTAAATGGCAAGAGCTGATGGGGCAGCAGTGTGTGAAAATGAAGATACCCTTTGGTATTGGGAGCCTGTGTTGGTGAAAGCAAAATAAGTTTCTGATATTCTCAGCCAAAAGCTTATATGATGTTAGTAGTGAAGAAAGAGCTAAAAATGCAAGAAATAGGATGAGGTGTATTAGTTTTTCATTACTGTAACAATAAATGCAACAACCTTTGTAGCTTAAAACAATACACATGTATTATTTTACAGTATTTTAAACCAGAATTCCAAACAAGGCCTTGGGAATACAGTAACATATGCTTAGTGTTGAATTTATTTCTGAAGACAGTTGGGAATAATTTGTTTCTTTGCTTTTACTAATTTCTAGAGGTTGCCTGTATTTCCTGGACTGTGGTGCCTTTCCATTTCAAAGAGAAAGTCACCATATGTGGATAAACTCTAGTGAAATGTATAAAGATGACAAAGGAGATATGGGCCAGGAAATGCTGAATGAGAGCCAGTGCCCTTCTGAAGATGTAAAATAATTTGTAAATTTTATGAAAGATGCCTTAAGAACGTAGTCATGCTATTTAAAAATAATTCTAGAATTTGTAATGTGCATGAATATATTAGCATATATAATGTGTTTATGTTGGAGTAAAATTTAGTAATGCTGATTTGTGTGACTTCAGATGTAGTTTAAGATAAAATTCACAAAAGCAATATCATGACTGTTGTTATGCATACTCTTCCAGTTCCTCCCAAAGCTGATTAAAGCTTGTTTAATTCTCTTTCTCCCTGCACCTTGTCTCATTTCGTTGATGCTTAGCTCTTTCCTTTTGTCACTCTACTGACATTGCACAAATTTTTGAATAGTTAATAAAACAAACCCAAAATGTATGCATTTTGGTGGCCAATATTTCACTCCATTGTATTAAGTTTTATGTTTAAACCATACTGGGTGGTATAGGTCTATAATACCAGCTACTCAGGAAGCTTAAGTCCACGGGTTCAAGACTCACTTTGAGCAAGCTGAAAGCCAGCTTGTACCTTCTCAAAATTAAAAAAAACAATAAAGTACTGGGGATAGAGCTCAATAATGAAATGTTTGCCTAACAAGAAATATGCCCTAATTTTAACCCCCAGTATTCCAAAGGATTTAAAAATAATTTGCATAGTTCTCTGTAGTAAGATCTCTAAAACCATTTTGTTTGTGTATATTATCTCTTAATACTTATATATGTGACATGCTTAGGAAAAATATTCCTTTTAAGGATATTATGTGACTCATTTGATTTTTGCCTATCTTACTTTGGATACAGCTATGCATTTGATTTTCATATATAATTTAGTTACATTCATGACATAAATATGTAGTCTTTATTTTGGAATTGATTTTGCACAAATATTTTAGATAGGCCCCAAACAACAGGTAGATATATACTGATTTTAAATATATGTTATGTAGTGTGTAACAGAGCACTTAAGTTTCTCATTTCTTTTGTATATGATAATTTTGTTTTGTTAGTCGGATTGAGAAATCCATCAGGGAAGGGTTTGTGATTCTACTTCAGAGTTTAGTAGAGCTATTCTAAGCTCTTAGCAGCAGAACAGAAACTCAGTGTATAAAAGACACTTAAGTTTCTGTTAAGCTGATAGTGGGTTAATATTCTCATCTTTGTACATGAAGAAAAACATGTATCCAGTCCCTCAGACAAAGAATGCTTTCATCAGTTGCCTTCATCTTCAACTAGTCCTTCCTTCCTAGAGTGGCCTCATTTTTCTCAGATTGGCAAAGAAAGAAAAGTAGCTTTCAGACAGAGTAATTTCTGACCTTATGACCCTAACACATATTTGCTTCATAAGAGTTTAATTGTGATTTGGTAGTTGAGATGTGGTAATGGGCAGTTGGAATTGGTCAGAGTAGCAAATTCAACAAGATTGATTTATAGACCAGTGGTTAAAATTTTGGGCCTTGGAATCAAGAACTGTTGGTAAGAATTCCAACACTAACAGCTTTGTGACCTTAAAGAGATTATTTAACCTTCCACAGTTCTTTCTACATCTATAGTACTGAATATTTTAAAGGGTTAGCTTCATTACAAGGAGGTTTTCATTGGAGGGTATTTCCCTAGGCAACCAAGTAGCTGGCCATCCATGAAATCTAAGCATGGAGATACCCTATAAAACAGACTATGATGAGACAGCCTAGTGTAGTGGCCAAGTGAATGGACTCTGATGCTGTACATACATCTTTGATTCAAATCCCCGCTTGTGTATTTTATAGATCCATGGTTTTTGGCCACCCCTCTGCTCATGTCATCATTTTCCCTGCCTGGATGGAGTCTCCCCTTGGGTCCATAAGCCAAATAAACCCATTCCTCCACAAGCCGCTTTGTTTGTGTTCTTTCTACGCAGCAACTAGAAAGCTGACCGCAACACCCAAGAATACGGGAGCTGGTGCATATCGCCCTGAATCCCCAGTTCCAATCAAGGGTTCCCACTCACTGAGTGGAATATTTGGCTGAATTAAATAGCTGTTGATTGTCTCCCCCAGGCCCAGGCTCCACCATTGCCCAAGTGCTCTCTTCTTAGTTTGCTGTTCTCTCCCAGTAGGAGGTGTGGTCAGCCTACTCATGGCTGCAGACTGTGTTTCATGCTAGTGGTCTGTTTACTCCATCTGTCGTTGATCTGCTTCCCCTGGCTGCTTGTGTAGTGACTTCCAGCATTGCACTAACTGCCATCTGGGGGCTGGTTACTATTCCAGACCTCGAAGGGTCTCTCGATGCTGATCTATGGCATTCTATGGTTTCTTCAGCAACAGGGTTTTGCCTCACGCCTGGGGAGGGCATTCAAGAGCTTTGACAGAATTCTGTCTTGTTTTTGGAACCTCATAGGTCACTTTGGTCAACAGCTCAGTGAGGGAAGGAACTGGTGGTTGGAACCAGGGGTTGTCAGACTGCTCAATTATTCACAGGCTTAGACATTCTCCCCTACTACTCATGGACCCTCTTGCCAGTTGACGCCCACTACTTCCTCTGTAGGTTACAGTATGCTCCTAAGGATTTTGTGTTTTTGAACCTAATTTGGTTTAGCCTCATGCTTAAGCCATTCCCCTCCCCCCATCCCTTACCCCTCATTCATAACCTCTCACTTCTTTCTACTAGTCTGCATAGAGTTTATGGTTAGCCTGGTTAAGGACCGCATATGAGGGAGAATATGTGGCGTTCCATTCTCTATTCTTTTAAGTGTTCGCTTAGTAAGATCTGCTCGAAGTCAGACCATTTTTTCCTAAATTTCGATATGTCATTTTTCCTTTCAGCTGAGTAGAGTTCCATCGTATAAATATACCA
>PVHP010008129.1:0-20129 GCA_004024765.1 Zapus hudsonius | reverse complement strand
TGTCCATTCCTCCATGAATGGGCATTTGGGTTGATTCCAATTCTTGGCTATTATGAATTGAGCTGCTATAAATATAGTTGTACAAAATTTTCTGCATCGAGATGTGGCATCTTGCGGGTAGATGCCTAGTAGAGGGATAGCTCTGTCCATTGGTAGTTTATGTCCATTCTGTCTAGGAGTCTCCACACTGCTTTCCATAACAGTTGAACAAGTTTGCAATCCCACTAGCAGTGAATGAGGGTTCCTTTTTCCCGCATCCTCGCCAGCAACGATTGTTGTTGGTTTTCTTTATGATTGCCATTCTGACAGTGTTTTTTTTTTTCTGTAGGTTAATGTCTATGATTAAGTTTAACTCATCATATTAGGCAAAATAAAAGACTACAATAACTAATAATCATATAGCAAGATGATAACAATATACTATAATAAAAGTTATATAAACATTTAAAAATATATTTTTATTTATTTGAGAAAGGGAGAGGAAGATAGAGAGATGGAGAGAGAAAAAGAGAGAAAGAGAGAGAGAGAGAGAGAGAGAGAGAGAGAGAGAGAGAGAGAATATGTGGGGCACCCCAGGGCCTGCTGCCATTGCCAAAAAACTCCAGGTACATCTGGTTTTAAGTGGATACTAGGGAATGGAATCTGGGCCATTAGCCTTTTGCAACCTAGTAAGTGCCTTTAATCACTAAGCGAGCACTCCAACCCTATTTAAAACTTAAATGGCTAGGGGCTTAGCTCAGTGTTAGATGGCTTGATTAACATGTATAAAGTCCTTGGTTAGATCTCCAGCACCACACACAAAAAGTATGGATGCTTTGTTTCTAAAAATTTCCATGTAATATGGTTGGGTTGTGATTTATTTGAAAGTAACTAAAACAAGAGAAACAAAATTATAGTAAATTAGGAATGATGTATAGATACAACATACATCACAGTGCCTGGAACATACGTAGTGTTTAGGAACAGCTAACTTTTCTTGCTATTATTCATACTAATCATGTAAATTAATACTACTATTCATAAAAACAGATAAAGACTGAAACAAAAGATAAGTCCAAGGATGATTCATCTGCTTCTTACTTGCATGGTATAGTCTATAGTGATATAATTCATTGTGATAAAAATAATGGAGAGGAATGGGTTTAAGCTTGTATATTGGTAAGTATAGTCATTTAGTGTGAGATGTTTATGGAATATAAATGCATAATGCAAAATTTCTGATCTGGTGTGTTTTTGTGAGTTGATTTGTAGGATTAGGGACCAGGAATATATATTTGAGAGTTGTTAATATACAGATTGATTGAGTTGTGAAACTGGATGAGGTAACCACAAGAGAAAAACTAGAAGCATAAATGAAGAGGGATAGGATCAATATTTGCACCATAAAAGGTGAGGAGCCAATAACATTGTACATTAAGATGTATAATAGAGAAGATAGAATAGATAGGAAAGACCTGTCTTTCCTGGTTGTTAAGACAGAAGAGTGTTTCAAGAAGGAGAGAGAGTGGCAAACTGTGCCACAGAAGAGAGAAATATCCATGGAACTGGATCCCCCTCAGAAGTTTGACTACCAAGGGGTACAGAGAAATAAGTTGGTAGCTAGAGTGGCTGTGAAGGAAGGATCTCTAATTTTCTGTAAGACAGAGAATTTGAGTGCAAGTTTGTATGCAATTAGAGATGACCCATCAGAGAAGGAACACTCAAGGAAGAGCATATATGAAGAGATGCGATCCAGGGTACAAGAAAAAGAGTTAACCTTTTACATAAGCAGGGAATTCCTGGCTGTTATGGCTGCTGCTAACTGAAAAGCCATGCTGGATTGCACATAAGGATAGTACTAGCTCAAAGCCATAGCCATTAATGAAATGAAATGCCTTGGTGAGTGCTCTGTGCTGAAGGAAGCCATAAAATTCTGATTTTGAGATACATAGTATTTGGTTGCCAAAACACACCTATCCTAGTCAAAGTTTTATATAATGTGAGGATCGAAAGCAACTTTCATTATGGAATGGGTAAGAAGATAAAATACATCTATTTTTAGCAATTGTACTTCAAAGAATCAACTCTGGGATATGGATACACCTAGCTCCATTGGCATTCATTGATTAGTGTCTCCCTAGATAGGTTGAGAACACTCTCCAGTGCACAATTGTACATACACAGTATGTACTTAAAAAATAATTTGCAATGTGCCTGTCCATTATGTTTACTTCAGCAAAATGAGCTTCTATATAATGATGATATGCAGTTAAGTATTTTGTGATTTGTATTTTTGTGATGCTTTCAATACAATATGAATGAAGTCTTTTATGTATAGCTTCTTTAAAAATAAGACTTCTGTTGAGGACTAACTTTTTCCCCCTAGCATTCCAAAATGCTTTTTTTTTGTGACTTTATCTCTGAATCAAAGATGAGCTTTCTTTTCCAAAATTGCCTCAGAATTTCCAATAAACACTTGAAAAGTTTTCCCCAAGTGATCTTTGTGCTACCAATAAAAAAAATCTACATATTTTATTTGCTTTTCATGCTGAATGTGTACTCTAGATAAGAAAAAGTTTGGTTACTTTTAGATAGAAGAGTTTTAATTTACTGATAAGGTCAGTTTCAGAGAGGGAGAGATACCATTTCAGGCTCTATGTGTAATACTTAACCTCATCAATGTTTATGTAGCTGTCTAAAATATGGGCTGCATTGTTTTGGAAAATGCCTTGTTTCTGTGTTCTCCTGACTACAGAACCCAGTTCTTTGGCTTCTATTAATTTCCAGATTCCTGTTTACTTGACTGACTCTAGGATTTGGGCATCTTCGGTCACTTTGCTTACTCTATCCTGTGATATTTTGTCCTGTGCATTCTCCAATTTGTGTGTACTTGCCTGACTTAATCCAGGCTCTTAACTTAAGTGATGAATCAGGTGAACCTTATGATTTGGGGTCTGAACAGCTTATTATCCTTTCTATGTTACAATGTGATCCTAGCACACACAATGAAGCTGGTATTAACCATAGTAGTACTGATTGTCAAAACAACAGAAAGACTACTGTGCTTACTATTTGAATTTTAAAGTTTAAGTTCTGGTGCTATCAGAAGCTCATTATCTATGGATATAATGTCTTAGCGATTCTGAATTTAATTTCCTCCTCTGTAAAATAGAATTACTTCTGATGAGGATTAACTATGATATCAAATTTTAATAGTCTAATATAACAACATGCTCATACTTGTTTTTCTTAATTTTTTATTGTCCATATTGAGTTACATTATTTAATGGGCAAACAATGAGTTGTTATCCCCAATTCTCCGATTCTCCCCCTCCCCATTCCCTAACCAGCTGGATATCCTCCTCTGTGGGTCGTCTGGATCAGTCCTTATGACAGGGGACCAGGGATGGCCCAGTACTCAGCCAGGTTCTCCTGGCCATAGTATGTTGTTACTGAGGGGTGCCATGCCTCTGGATAGTCTCCCCCACCATGGCTTTCAAAAACTTTCCGCCCCCCTCTTCCACTCAGTTCCCTGAGTCATGGTGGATGAGTATTAAGGATGCTTTAATGTTGTGAGCTTAGGGGACTTTGTGTCAAAAATAATTGGTTTCTGTCTCACTGGCTTATCCTGTGTTGATTGAATGTCTGTGGCTGTGGGTCCCATTGTTCATCCCATCATTCTCTGTGGGGTTCCATATGGATCCTTCATGATATGACTGTGGTGGCTCCTCTCTTGCCAGGATCTCAGCTATCAGCCTATGGTCGGTTGGTAGGGTTAGATGGGCCCCAGCTCTCTTACTGCATCCTGAAAAACACAAACATAATCTCCATCGGAGAGTGAGATCAGTGTACGTTAACAAATATACACAATGCTGGATTACCTAGATTCTATTTTTAGTAGCCTCCCTGTCAGTCGCTCCCATATTGTATCTTTTCTTGGGAGCCCAAGAGTATGGGATCTGGTGCCTATTGCCCTGCAACCCAAGTTCCAGACAAGGGCTCCCCCTCACAGAGTGGAAAATTTGGCCAAATTTGAAAACTGTTGATTGTCTCCCCCAGGCCCAGGCTTCCCCATTACACAAGTGCTCCTTTCTTGGTTCGCTGTTCTCTCCCATTAGGAGGTGTGGTCAGCCTACTCATGGCTGCAGATTGTGTTTCATGTCAGTGGTCTCTGTTTACTCCAGCTTTTGTTGATCAGTTTCCCCTGGCAGCCTTTGCAGTGCCTTCCCGCACTACACTTACTGCCTTCTGGGAGCTTGATACCGTTCTGGACCTCGAAGTGTCTCTCGATGCTGGTCTATAGCATCCTGTGGCTTCTTCAGCAACAGGTTTTTGCCTCAGGCCTGGGGAGGGCACTCAAGGGCTTTGACAGAATTCTGCCTTGTTGTTGGAGCCTCATGGGTCGCTTTCGTCAACATCTTAGTGAGGGAAGGAACCGGTGGTTGGAGCCAGGGGTTGTCAGACTGATCTAATTGTTCATAGGCTTATACTCTCTCTCCTAACACTTGTGGCCCCTCTTGCCAGTCGCCTCCCACTACTTTCTCAATAGGTTACAGTATGCTTGTGAGGATTATATGTTTTTGAACCTAATATGGTTTACCCTCATGCTTAAGCCATTCCCCTCACCCCATTCCTTACCCCTCATTCATAAACTCTCACTTCTTTCTACTAGTCTGCATAGAGTTTACGGTTATCCTTGTTAAGGATTGCATATGAGGGAGAACATGCGGCGTTTGATTCTCTGTTCTTTTGAGTGTTCACTTAGTAATATCTGCTTGAAGTCAGACCATTTTTTCCTAATTTTTGATATGTTATTTTTCCTTTCAGCTGAGTAAAATTCCATTGTGTAAATATACCACAGTTTTGCTGTCCATTCCTCCATGGATGGGCATTTGGGTTGATTCCAATTCTTAGCTATTATGAATTGAGCTGCTATAAATATAGATGTACAAATGTTTCTGTGTCTAGATGTGACATCTTGTGGATAGATGCCTAGTAGAGGGATAGCTGGGTCCAATGGAAGTTCTTTGTCCATTCTGTTCCGAAGTCTCCACACTGCGGTTGAACTAGTTGGCAATCCCACCGGCATTGAATGAGGGTTCTTTTTACCTCGCATCTTCACTAGCAACAATTGTTGTTGGTTTTCTTTATGATTGCCATTCTGACAGGGGTAAGGTGGTATCTCATTGTAGTTTTGATTTGCATTTCCCTGATGCTTAAGGATGTTGAGCACTTTCTCAGGTGAGAAGAGGCCATTTCTGTTTCCTCCTCTGTGAATTCTCTGTTGAGATCAGTGCCCCATTTTGTGAGGGGGCAGTTTGCTTTTTTGTTATTAATTTTTTTTTGAGTTCTCTGTAGGTTCTGGAAATTAGGGCTATGTCTGAGTTGTAGCTGGAGAAAATCATCTCCCAGTTTGAAGGGGGTCTGTACAGAACCTTTTGAGCCTGATCAGGTCCCATTGGTTAAGTGACTGTTGCACTTCCTGGGCTACTGGAGATTTGCTCTGGAAGTTGTTAAATATTTAATTTTGTATCTAGATATTATGATATTTTCAAAGAAATTTCAATTTCTTTGTATGAGTTAGTACTTAAGTCATGTTCATATTAAGGAATAGCCCAAAAGTGAAACATATAAAGGACAAAGTTTTCTAAGCAAAAACCAGAATAAAAATATAGCACAAGCTCATTTTAACAATGTTTAGGGTTTCCCAATTGTTTGTTTTCAATTCTTATGCATTTTGCTCACCACTTGCATTATGTCTCTTCTAAAAACAATATACCAACTTGTAAATTTCTTGCAAAGAAGCTGTATATATAGAACTGAGCAAACATATATTTTACTAAAAATATATGGAAAGTGCACATATGACCTGCAAATATGTCAACCGAACTGTTACCACATGTCTTTCCCTCCAAAAAAAAGAGGAAGAAAAAAGTGTAAGGTCATTATTGAGGAAATGAATCCCTAAGGTTTGTGAAATGGTTTTTGTTAATCACTTTGGTGTAGTGTTACACCTGTCTCTGTTACAAAGTGAGGAGTGACTTTACTCAAGGGGTGTGTACATGATATTCTTTTTACTAGGAAGCCAAGTAATTGATGTCTTGAAGAGAATTGCACATGTTCTTAATTCATGTATTGTATCAGTCAGGGTTCTCTAGAGGAAACAGAGTTGATAAAATGGATTATAGTAAAAAGGGATTTATTTGGGAAGTTTATGACAGTCCAACAATAGCAGTCTGCAGGCCCACAGGTGAAGGAACCAGTAGCTATTCAGTCCATGTGGCTGGATGCCTTAACAGTCCCAATCCAGAAGGCCTGATGGTTCCCGAGGGAGGGCTGCTCTTCAGTCCACGATGTGAGGCTGAGGAAACTAGATTCCAATGTCCAGGATGGGTAGGAGAGCAGGTTGTGAGAGCAAGTCACAAACCAGCACCAGCAGCCAGGGGAAGGAAGAAAAAAAGAGGAATTTCCCTTGCCCCCAAACTTCCTTGTATTCAGTCCCCCTGGGAGGCCCCACCTACTTGGGGGAAGGGCAACACTGGAAGAGGGACCTCCTCCTTTTGTCAATCCTTTCTACAGGCAAACTCAGAGACCTGCCCAAGATTACTGTAGATTATTAAACAAATCGTTGACAATAAACTTAACCATCACATGTATCATGTATCCTCCAGATAACTGTTCTCAGGAAAATTCAGTTATCAGTGTCATCGATATTGGTAATGTATAAAACATCCATAATATTTATAGGTGCAGGTAGATTTTGCATTTCAGCTCTTCCATTTGTTATTTGGGGAACTGTGTTGAATTTATTTAGTATCTTTGAACTTCAATCCCTTGTATTGAGTCCAAAACTTTCTTATAGGTCTGTAATAAAGAGTCACTGAGATAGCTACAAATTCTCTTATATCCTGTTATAGTGTTTCAAGGAAATGAGTGTAAACTTGTTCCACTGCTGATAATGACTTCACTACTATAATAGTAACTTCTGTGAGCTCTTCACTGCTCTTACACAGCTTTGCATGACAGCAATCATCATGTATGTGTTTTATCTCTGTGTCTACATTGTTCGTCTCCTGAAGACACCAAAATGTATTTAATATCTATGCTTGTGTCTCTAGGTATTGAATTCATGATGGTTACTCATTAATACATGCTTTGTATTTATTCCTATCAACTTGTTTTCGTCCTATATTCTAATTAATAAACTGTAAATGTTGATGCAGACACAAAGCAACATTTATTAGCATAATTGTTTGCAGTAGAACTACTTAAAACTGAATTTTAACTATGTCTCTTTTTAGGTACTCTGCAATTATTAGAGATTATAAATTGGTGTGCTTCTTTTATCATCCTATGTGGTTTGACTAATAGTCTTTTTAAATGTGTAGTTTATTAAAGATATATTTTTCAAAATTGGGACTATTTTGTTTCGGCTGAATTTAAGACCTCATGCATGACATTTATGTACTTTGCCATTGAGTTATATTCCCAATCCAATAGCTAAAATTTTGACTATTTCTGGAAACATTGTTTAATTGGCTAATTGTATATTAATTATGTACCAGTACTTAAAATCTTGAATATTTTAGATAATTTAATTATTGTAATAACTATGTGAATGCCTTGTGCTCCCCATTTTACTGATTAAGACAATAAAACATAGGAAGGATACATAACTTGCCCAAGTAGGGAACAATGATTCACACATACATAACTAAACTCTAAATCTGCTTTTAGTTTCAAAATATTGTGTTTTAGTATATCTTGTTGGCAGGTTTTTTTTAAGTTATTAAAGTTTTATGTATTTATTATTTATTAACATATTTATTGTCAATAATTAGATACATATTTGCTCATTGTATGAGCAAGTCTTGTGATGGTATGCCTTTTTCTCTCCTCCCTGTCCTCAAACCTCTGAGGACATTGGGATAGGGGGCTGTAGGTTGTATAAGAGGCAGCCAGTTTTTTTCTTTGATTTTTTTAATCTTTTGAGTGTGAATGTTCATGTGTGTATGAATGTGAAGAGGTAGGAATATGCTAAGGAAGTATGCGGAAGTCAGAAAATATCAGCGTGCCAGTCTTTGCCTTCCACCTTGCTTGAGACAGGGTTGCTTTAGGTTGATTATTGTTGCATAGCTGGCCTGTGAACTTCCTCAGAATCTCCTGTCTCTGCCTCCTGCATAGCCATAGAAGTGGAGAGATTACAGATATTGCAGATGTTCGCATCACTGAGTCCAGCTTTACAAGGGTTCTTGAGATTCAAACTCAATGACTCACACGTGTGCAGCTAAGCCATCACCACAGCCCTAGGTTTTTAAATAAAACACAGTGTAGGTACAACTATCAATATCAGTGATTTTGAGTACTATACATTTATTCTTATCTTTTAATTCATAACAGACATGAATTAGTTTTTCACTTTTATAATTTATTTTATTCCTCTTAGCTGGGAATCCATATACATTTCACCAAGTTTACATCAAAAGATATTGCAGGTAGTTTTTCAATATTTTATCTAATTACAATATCCCTCTTTGTTTCTGTGTTTGAAAAGATAATCTGTCCACATTTTCTGATAACTTCTTACTATTCTGGTTAGGTGTTTTTGAAGCCCACAGAAATCTCTGTCTCATAAAAACATACTGTTGGCTTGCAATTAGATATATGGTCAAAAGATAATACCTTTTAAAATTTCTTCTCTTTAAGAGTATCTCACTTTGTCTTTTCAGCCTAAATAGGAATACAACTGCTTTTTCCCTTGTTATTTGAAATTTCTGTATACAGAGATACATTAGCAACTGCACCAAAACATACTGCTTTATAAATGTACTTGTTCCATACATTTTAAAACCAGCAGATAGGCATTCCTCCCAGACAAAGGAGGTTTTGAAGATAAATGCTTTTTATTACAGCCATTTTTTTTTATTTTTCAAAGTAGGGTCTCACTCTAGCCCAGGCTGACCTGGAATTCACTGTGTAGTCTCAGGGTGGTCTTGAACTCATGGTGATCCTCCTACCTCTGCCTCCCTAGGGCTGGGATTAAAAGCCTGCGGCCACCAAGCCCGGCTCAATCATAGCCATTTTAAAGATTCATTTGGTTTCTAGAAGGTAAACCATTAAGCATGTCTATCCAACTCCATTTGCTCACATTAATTGTGATTGCCTTTGTTTTATTTATTTTTTCAATTTAAAAATATCTTTATTATTGATAATTATATACATTGTATGAGCATATCTTTTGATGGTACCCCCATTTCTCTCCTCTCTGTACCTACCCACAGGGGACCCTCCTTGGTGTGCATACTGGATCTGTCTTTGGGGCAGGGGGATATGAATTACACAAGAGATAGCCATTTTTCCCCATTGTGTGCCTTTTTTATTTTTGATAAATAATTGTGCTTATTATGGGGTAAAATGGTGACCATATGTTTTTAAAAATACTATTTAAAGTCAAATACTATCAGATATTTCAAATTCCAATTGTTCATTGTAAAATGGTTCATTTTATCTAATTTCACATTGTTTTTCTCCTAACCTTGAGGCTCTGGACCTTTTGGTAAAGACTTGGAGGAAAGATTAAAGAAGAAATGGAAATATGTCTTGTAAAGGTAGCCTTTTCTTTCAAGAACAAGGACAACTTTATTTTCTCTGTTTCAGAGTCTTTCATTCTAATGTATTTCTTGGGAATACATTAGAATTCCCATTCTTTAACCATTCCAATTGCACAACTTCAAACTGGAACATCTGGGTTTGAAATGGATTCTTATGGAAGCATTTCTTCTTAAGGTTCAGTTAAAAAGTGGTATTTTCTCCTTTCTTTTAAAAACATAGAAACAGCACACTTTCACCTTTATATGAATCCTGTTTTGATAATTTGGTTCTACATTAGATTTCATTGCTGTAAAGATGCATCTGTTTATATGCATAATCTTAATATGAGGTTTAAAAAGTATTACTTTTGCCTCCCCTCAGTTTCATTATACTCATTTTTCTAGTGAACTTTATATAAAATTTATATTTCTGCACTTTTAAAATATGAAATGAGAATTAATTTCTATGGGAAATATACACCAGACAATCAAGTACTCTATATGAGCAAAATATTATTCCCATTCATTATTTTCTATCATTTCAGTAAACTGTTCCTTATCTCCTGAAATTGTTTAACTACATTAAATCTGAATTTGTCTGGTGGAAAACCGTTTGGTTCTTTGAAAGGAAGCATTTTATGAGTCATCCACTCAGAGCTAGACCAAATAGATTAAGTACAGCATCAGTTACTTTTCCATTTTTGGTACAAAATAACCAACATTAGCTGATGAAAGTTCTGGAGGGTAGAGTCTACCATGGAGGGGAAAGCACGGCAGGAGCAAAAAGCCAAGATCACATCATCATATCACCAGGTAGGAGAGAAGAAGAAAGGCAAGTGGAACTAGGCTATAATAACTCAGGGCCTGCTCCCAGTGATACACTTCCCTCACCAAGACACATCTCTTAAAGGTTATATAACCTTTCTAAACAATGCCACCAACTGGGGATTAAGTATTCAAACAAATGAGTCTATGGGGAGACATTTTATATTCAGACTACCACTCATAGAAATAGCTAGATGCATATGGTGCCATAGGATCACTCTATGAAAGGAGAAAGTGGCCATGAAAGTAAATTGTTCTACAAGGGACTTGCATAGGAACTGGTGATTAAAAAATAACGCATATATAGCAAGAATTCCTTGAGGATAATTCAAGATAGTTGAAGCAGAGAATTTTCATCTGGTAAAAAGATTCATAATCAGGTTTTCTAAATGCTGAAGCATGGATTATCTAGTGAGGCTAAGCCAATATTATTATGGCCAAAAAATGAGGAGAAACACTGCCATGTTTTCTTTAAAAATGATTCCCACTTTGATCTGTTTAGTATTATGCAAGTTTATCCATTGCTTTTCTTGCTTGGTTATTTAGTTTGCATAATATATTCGGTTTTCTGTATCAATAATTTTATTTGAATTTCAGAGTTGACTTTGCTGTTCCAAAGAAAGGAGCCACTGATGTTTTATGATAGCAACTGTAAAGACTTTACCTCTGGAACTAAATAGTTTATCTATGATGTATCCTAACTGTACTCTAAGTAAAAAGATTATTTAAAATATAGCCTAACTGTGCCCTAATGGCAAGCCCAGCTCATAAGTAGTTAATGATGGCTTCCCTGAGCAGACTTGAATCTTATCATAGTACATAAAAATTTTTATATGCTTTCTTCTGCATGCCATGCCCCACCTTGTTTCTGCTCAGTATATTGTATAAAAATGACTTCTATAAAATTCTTCCTGATTTAGTGGCTTGAGAAGCAATGGAACTACCATGGTTACTAGGGCCCTTCCTTATTCTAGTTGCTATTATTACCCCACACCATACCCTTTCTGGTCATTTATCTCAGGGATAGTCTTAATAGTTATTGTCTGGTGCTTTGATCCCTTGTCTTCATGATAATTGGGTTCCTTGTTTTTCCATGTTACTAGGACTTATGGTCTTGCTTAGTTATCTCTTATTCACTGTGATAAATCACTTAAAATGATAATTGAATATTTGTATGCATTATGTTTTATAGGATGCATTTTTAATACATAATATTAAAATCATTTTGCCTGGTCTCATCACCTACTGCTGAAATTAAAAAAGAAATGAGCCTACATATAGAGATGGGGAAAAAAGAGGAAATCTGCTATAAATATTTTACATATAACTGATTCACTTATAGTTACTGAGAGTTGCTATTCTCATTCTTAGCCTCAGATATAAACAAACACTTCACAGAAACTTCTTGTTGATAAACAAAAAAGTAAAAATTCCAAGAGTGGGCAGAAATTTTTCTTAATTAGTAACAGTTTTGCTCTTGGATCTGCAACATACTGGGTTTTATATCGCCATCTGTAATTTGTGACCATGGCTTTATTCATATGTTAGTTATGCACAAAATCAAACTCCACTTGTCCAAAGTGGGTTTTGCCACCATCCTCTACCCCACAACCAAAAACCTGTTCATGTTTCCTTTTCTTTTTTTAATCTTCAACATTTAATCCAGGACCTTGCACACTGAATGACATTGCTGGCCCCTTTCTGACCTTCTTAATGTCATAAAAGTTATCTTTTTAAGTCTGGTTCTTAGTTATTTGCTTCTAAAAATGGACAGTCAAGTAGAAAATCAACACTTCCCATTTTTTATTCTTTTTTTAAGGTATGGCTTTGGTCATAGATTATATTAGCTTCATCTATCCCATCAAGCATATAAATATATGTTCCCAAAAACCTAAAAATGGCCTCTTAATAATCTGACATGTCTGTTACTAAGGGATTGCATTATAGTATGGTTTAAAGGCTTTAATCAATACTGACTCTCAAAAATCCTGTCCAATCACCACTAAATCTCAGACTTAGAGAGGGTAAGCAATTTTGCTCACACTTAAGTGATTTATGAAGGTGTTTTATGTGTGAGGATTGTGATTTCCTTTGTAAAAACATTTGTAGGTTAAACAAATAGATTATATAAACTGATCTTTTCATCTAATGAAAAGTTTAACCTTGGTATTTAATTTTCTATTGACATGCCCTTCTCTTATCTTCTTTACTGTATACCTCAGAAAGGTCAGTTTGTTATTTTCTAGTTGTTTCTGTTTTGTAATGTCATTCCATTTATACTTGAACAATTTTAATTGCATCCCATATTGATTTTTAATAATCTCAGTTCCTAATTTTTTGCACTGAACTAAACATATAAAAATTAATAAGACCAAATATCTTCTACATTTATATATTTATGCCACCAATACTAGAATCACTAATATAGTCATTGTTAAAATTGTTGTTTTTTCTTCCCTTACTCACCTGTCTGAATTCAAACCTAACAAAAACTGCTCAGACTATGTTGGAAGAAGTCCTGTGATTGAAGTGTTAAGCCACAGTTTTAAAACAGGGGAACATAACCAATTTTCCATTGATTTCATTCTCATTTCTAGCAACAAACAACACTGCCATTATGCATGTCTTCCTTGTGGTTGTGAATAAACTGAGTGTATGTTTCTGTTTCCAACTTTGTAACATGAAGGCATTAGTTAAAAATTGTGAATGGGATGATTAATATTGTTTGGTAGTGTTTATTATACACATTAAGAAACTACATCAACCTATGACTTATGTTTAAGTACAAATAATGTATCTAACTTTTACGATGACAACTAATTTCAATATTATTATTTACATACAGGTAAAAGAAAATAATTCATAAATTATTGCTCTTTATGATTGTGGCCTCTCTGAGAGAATATATGGGATGTAATAACACCATACAAAATTTAACATGGCCATTTCCCTGCTTTCATTGTTTAAATGGTAACTGGCTTCCCTGTTGTAAGTAATGTTGCAGGTTTTCACTTGTAATGATCTTGTATTTTAAGAGGTTTTTTTAGGTGCTCAAATATTGTTATACTTTTACATGATTAATACCAAGTGATTGATATCTTCCATTTATCCTTATTTATGCTTTCTTTTTTGAAATGAAAACAGTGATCTAGACTATATCACTGTGTTAAACATAAATAATAGAATATTTTACTAAAAATACAAGTAAAATTTGATAGTAAAAAGGAATGCCCTAATATAAGAAATTAATCTAATTTTTATATAAATAACATGTGTCACATGTTATATATAAAAAGAAAAACTATCAGTAGATAAGTTTTAGATTGAATGAATTTTTAAATATATTTTAATATATTTGCAGAGAGAGAGAGAATGAGAATTGACACATTAGTGCCTCTAGCCACTGCAAATGAATTTCAGAGACACGTGCCACTTAGTGCTCCCATTTCTACTTGGGTACTAGGGAATTGAACCCAGATCCTTAGTCCTTGCAGGCCTTAACCACTGAGCAATTTCCCTAGTACTGGGTTTTTAAAAAGTATTTTATTTAAGAGAAAGAGACAGATAGAGAGAGAGAAAATGGGCATGCTAGGGCTTCTAGCCTCTGCAAACGAACTCCAGATGCATGGACCACCGTGTGGGTACTGGGGAATTGAACCTGAGTCCTGAGGCTTTGCAGGCAGGTGTCTTAACTGCTGAGCAATCTCTGCAGCCCCTGAGTTTTTAATGTTTACCTTCTCAAACTTATATTCTACTGTATTTTGTGAATTTCTAGGATGAGTATTGTAGGCAATATTTGGAGCTTTTTTCATACAGAATATCTCATAAAACTAGTGAGTATCATCAGACAAAGCACATTTTTGTGAAATGATACATTAAATTAAATCCTGTACTAGGTACAGAGAAACATAGTCCTGGTCCTGACTCTGCCATCCTGTCATTTTGTGATGGATCTTCCATTTTGTTGTGTGGCTTTGGAGAAGTTGTCTTTTGCCTATTGGATTTCCACATTTAGAAAAAAAAGTGTGTGCGTGTGTGTGTGTATGTGTGTGTGTGTGTGTGTGTTTGTGTGTGTGTGTGTGATGGCATATCATCAAAAGAAGCAAGGCCAAATGGTGCTGGGGTCACTGGAACATGATTCATATCACTGAGTGTATCCTCCTGAGAGCCAAGTGGGATGGACTTTGTACCTCTGCAACTGTCAGTTATTGGTGAGGGGTTGCCTCTGGCTTAACCTCCATGAAATGTATAGGTGAGATGACTCTTATCAGTTTCCAAAGAGTTTGCATCTTGTGAACCATTAGCAGCCAAAATACACACAGCTGGGGTGACAGGTGCACATGCTACCCAAGACAAGGGAATTAGGGCTGGGCATCAGTAGCACCTGCTCCCATTTACTTATAGGAAATTAAAATACCCTTTAATTTTGCATCCTCCCTTAACTAATATATTCCAGAGGAAAGTTGTTCAATGTAACTCAAATTAGGTGATGAACGGCCTATTACTGGTCTAGTTGCACATCTCCAGGTGCTGTGGAAAATGAGAAAATTGACCAGCTATTTTCTCTTGAAAAGTGTACACTTCTGTTGGTATAATCAAATACTGTAAATAATTTTGTGCAATAGATAATAACAGATCATAATTGTATAAGAAGCAACATCCTCAATTGATCAGAGTAGACTGGTAAAGATACAAAGTCCTGGGCAATCTCTAGTATATGTAGGGACAATAGACCCTGGCATATGGAAAAGATCATTGATAAAAGTGAGATGGATTTATTTAGCCTACTCACACTGGTGAAAAAGAATGTGGCAGTTTAATAGCAGAGGAGTTTACAGAGTGAAAAACCTGAGTAGACTCTCAGAGGCAATGGACTTTATGCCATGTGTTGTGAGGGAGCACTGAAGGGGATGATGTATTAGCTGGATTAGAAGCTTTGTGTTTCAGGGAACTGGAAAGAACACAGCAGCATAGGAAGGCACTGGCCTGTGAAAGAGCTATATATGCAGAGGACTCTGAAAACACTTTGTAGGTGATGGGAAACCACTAAAAGTCTCTGGACAAGAGAATTATCAGATTAAGTGGAGTTTGAAGAAGCATCATGTGGGCAACATGGAGTTTGGGGGTCTGTTTTTAATATAAATGCAATTTGTTAAAGGATAAATTAATAGATTTGGAGCTAGTTTATTTAAATCTTTCATGTTAGTTATTTGTATTTGGGATGCAGTTACCTGATTCCCATCTGGTGCTTATTACACTTGGGTTTTCAGAAACAGCTGTGTAGGTCATCAAGCAGCCTTGATTATTATTTTTTAAGTATCATTAACTGGTGAGGGAAAAAGAACCATTCAAACTTTTAGTTTACTTTTTAAACCAAATCCCAGTAATAGTCATAGTCACTCTTAAACCTAAAATGTGGCATTGTTTCATGAGTCACTATCTAGATTTAACCACATACAAATAAAAAAGGCAGAATGTACTTCCACACAGGCTATTTGGGAAAGCATTCAGAGAAATGTTCCGCCTTTTGTTTCTGTTCACTTCCTGAGTATAAATCTGGATTCTAACAGCTCAAGGACACTCTCCAGTAATAGAACATTTGAAACAAACAGCATGTGTGGAGCACCCACTATCTACAGAAAAAAATGAGTGGGGGATGGTTAAAAATGACAGAAAAATATTTTTGCATTTCAGGATGTTGTGATATAAATGGAATGTTTGAAAGATAGAATGTTTGAAAAATATATGAGAATGTTTATAAAGCAACATTTAAAAGGGACAAATAAAATACAAATGGAAAAAGCCAAAAGGCTAGGAAATGTCATAAAATAGGACCATGGCATGAAGTAGTTACAACTCAATTTTTACTCAACTCATTTTTTACTCAACTCATTTTTCACTGGAGCTCATGGATGTAGATTAGTAAAACAGGGATTACTCAATTCTCCTTTCTAGTTGTTTCCTTCGAGTTGCTGAAGATTGTACCATGGAATTTGAAAATATACTTTTTGTTAATATAGCCCCTCATATCAGACATCACATCCTTCTGGAAAGCCAGAATTGTTTATCAATAAGGTATATTATATAGCAAGATTTTATAACCAATTCTAGAGTACACAATGAACTTCTGGGACCATCATGGAAACACAGCTGTTCCCTTTGAAACACCTTAGGGACTTAGCTGTGCCTTGGAATAAAAATAAAATGCCCATCTTCTTACCTTTCAAATAGAAGTTCCTATATTGAGGTCCAAACATGGGCCCCAAAAACCATGAACTAGGATCCCAAAGTGTTCATGAGGGAGCTGAGCTTGGAGCTACCGAGTCAGAGGAATTATTTTAGCTGTAGATGACAATTACTAACTCAAATTGGTTAGGGATGAAAAAACAGAGGAAAACCTATGAGAGGGTATTAGGTAAAATAATGGAAATATGGACTAGAGTAGCTAGAAGCCATGTGTAACAAATAGAGAAAAAAATGGTGATTTAAAGCAGGGGGTTTTACATTTTCAATCATCAGAAGTTAAGCCAAGGCCATGGGCAGCCAGTCAGACTTTTCTCAGCAGTGTCTCACACATTTTAAAAAGCCTTTATCCTTGAACATGGAATGAAGAATGTTTGCTTTGGAATCTGATAATCTGAATATAATCTCTACTTTGCCACCTACTAGTTGCCATACCAGGAGTAAGATTCTTAACTGGATGCTAAGGCTTAATTATTGATAATGAGGACAGATATCACATTTTATACCATAGATAGAATTAGACAAGATAACATTAAATATCCAACCCAATGCCTGACATTATAAGCACTCAATACAAGGTTGCTCTCATTACTGTTACTATGATTATGCTTGTCTTCCTCTTTGACAAGGTCATTAACATGGTCTGGAACATAAAAACAACAGACTATATTATTTAAAAATGACTAAACTGGGCTGGAGAGATGGCTCAGCGGTTAAGGCACTTGCTTCCAGTGCCTAAGGCCCTGGGTTCAATTCCCCAGGACCCACATAAGCCAGACCCACAACGTGGCCCTGGTGCGCTCTCTCTCTCTCTCTCTCTCTCTCTCTCTCTCTCTCTCTCTCTCTCTCTCTCTCTCTCTCTCTCTCTCTCTCTGCTTGAAAATGAATAAATAAAAAAATGACTAAACTAAAAATACTGGAAAGTTTTTTGTTCTTTTTTTATTAGCATTCAAAGTAGTGGGCTTTATTATGACATTTTCATGCATATTTTGTTTCTGTTGATCCTTCTCCCTCACTCTCTTACCATGTCTCCCTGACCCCTACCTCTTGTCATCTTTCTCATCCTCTTCTGGTTTTATGTTCCATGATGATATCTTCTTTCTTGGGTACTCTGTAGACTAGTCTTATAAAATATTTGAGACAGAAAATTCCTGTCACCTGGTATTCAAATATTTATTTCAAAGCCTGAAGCCTTTTCAAGCACTGAAACTCAAGTTGGGAAGCTGATATGCCAATAAGACAGCAATTATTTTCACAACAGCTTTGTGTGAACTTTGTAAAACTTACCTTCAAAAGATAAATTAATATATGTATATTGGGGCTTAGCAAGAATAAAAGATTTGAATAGCTTTGATTCATAGATAGATAAAATTGAGAGGAAATGGTTTCTACAGTTCTGTATAGAGATTTATAATCTGTTATTAAATTTATTTTAACCGCCAAATGAGATTTCAGTATAAATCTTCTTTTAACTACTTTAGAGGCTTGAAAACAATTTGTCAGATTGTCACCTTTGCCCTCAAACTTTACTTTCCCTATTTCAGTGAAGTTATCTCTTTTTAGTGTTTACCAGGCAGGCCAAGACATTTCTATGCCACTTTATAACTATTCAGAATTTCTATGCATATCAAGCCACTTTAATTCAGCACCCCTCAAATGTTAGAATGACACTGGTTTTCTTACAAACCATGTAATAAACTTACTCCAAAGTACTTGAAAGGCCAGTTTTTAATGGAGAGATTGAAAAGGCATTGGTCTCTTTAGTTTAGTGTTTAAAAAAAAGTTAAACATGCTGGACTTTATAGTTACAGGACTCATGATGTTAGACATGAAGGTGGCAAGTTAATGAGAAATGATAATCTTTGTAATTTTTTATCTTGTTTTGATATTTTGTGTGATGGTGGTTAATCATTGTCAGGATTAACTAGCTGGGCATGCTGTCACATACCTCTAATCCCAGTACTCAGAAGCCTGATACAGGAACATGTTAGTTGGAGGCCAGCCTGGTGTAAGTTAGGAGACCCAGCTATCCCTCTACTAGGCATCTGCCCACAATATGTCACTTCTCAGGAGAGAGACATTTGCGCAACTATGTTTATAGCAGCTCAATTCATAATAGCCAAGAATTGGAATCAACCAAAATGCCCTTCCATGGAGGAATGGATAACAAAACTCTGGTATATATTCACCATGGAATTTTATTCTGCTGAAAGGAAAAATGGCATATCGAAATTTATGGAAAAATGGTCTGACTTGGAGCACATCCTACTAAGTGATCTCTCAAAAGAACTGAGAGCCAAACACCATATATTTTCCCTCATATGCAGCCCTTAACCAGGCTAACCGTAAACTCTATGCAGACTACTAGAAAGAAGTGTGAGGTTATGAATGAGGGGAAAGAGATGGGGGGAGGGGGATGGCTTAAGTATGAGGCTAAACCAAATTGGGTTCAAAATCATAAAATCCTCACATACATAATGTAACCTATTGAGTAAGACATGGGTGTCGGCTGGCAAGAGGTCCCAGTCACCGGTTCCTTTCCTCACTGAGCTGTTGAGCAAAGTGACCTATGAGATCCCAAAAACTAGACAGGATTCTTTCAAGGCTCTTGAATGCCCACCCCAGGCCTGAGGCAAAACCCTGTTGCTGAAGAAACCACAGAATGCGATTGATAAGCATTGAGAGACCCTTCGAGGCTCAGAATGGTATCCATCCCCCAGATGGTAGCTATTGAAGTGCTGGAAGGCACTGCAAAAATAAGTTACCAGGGGAAGCTGGTCAATGACAGCTGGAGCAAACAGAGACCACTGGCATGAAACACAGTCTGCTGCCGAGAGTAGGCTGACCACACTTCCTACTGGGAGAGAACAGCGAACTAGGAATGGATCACTTGTGCAATGGAAGAGCCAAAGCCTGGGGGAGGCAATCAACAGCTTTTAAATTTAGCCAAATATTCCACTTAGTGAGGGGGAACCCTTAACTGGAACTGGGGACTTAGGGCGATATGCACTGGGTGCCGGACTCTTGGGCCCCCAATGAGAGATGTACTATGTGAGCGATTGAAGGAGAGGCTACTGAAAATAGAATCTAGCTAATTCAGAAATGTGTATCTCAGTTAACCTATACTGATCTCACTCTCCAATGGAGATTCTGTTTGTATCTTTCAGAATGCAGCGAGAGGGCTGTGGCTCATCCAACCCTACTGTTGTGGTCATCATTCTAGTTGCTGCTTAGGAAGAACCCAAGCAAAGGTGGCTTGTAGAGGAATGGGTTTATTTGGCTTACGGACTCGAGGGGAGACTCCATCCTGGCAGGGAAAACGATGGCATGAGCAGAGGGCTGGACATCACCTCTGCCACAGCACTGCAAACAGCGGCAGGAAGGTGTGCCAAATACTGGCAAGGGGAAGCTGGCTTATAACCCCATAAGCCCGCCCTCAACAACACAGCTTCATCGAGGTTGTAAAACCCAAACTGCCATCAGCTGAGGATC